>OX382265.1:18685342-18982896 GCA_947507595.1 Pyralis farinalis | reverse complement strand
GGAAGTGTCTTATCAAGGAGACACGAAGCTTCATTTTTGTGAAAAAGGAGTGAAGACTTCAGCCAAAATGTATCTAGAGACTGTCTTGTATCGTGTTGTGAAACCTCTCAGCAAAACACTTTTAAAAATGTACCGTGGACTTTCCAGCAGGACTCTGCATCTGATCACAAGATTCGAACTACAGAAGCCTGTTTTGAAACCAACTTTCCGAACTTTATAAGAGCTGAAGACTGGCCCCCGTCTAGCCCAGATCTGAACCCATTAGACTACAAATTATGGTCAGTTTTAGACGATATGGCCTACTCGAAACGACACGCCGACGCCGTGTCTCAGAAATCTCTGGAGCAAGCAGTGGCTAAATTTCCCACGGAAACAATACGTAAATCCATAGATTTTAAGATTTTTTTTTAGATTAAAGGCCTGTGTCAAAGACAAGATAGGTGGCAAAAAAAAGTTGATTTTTTTTTTGCTGAGACTTTTATAAATATGAACATACAAGTTTTATTACGATTACAATACTTCATAAAAAATGCGTATTCATTTGCTGCTTTGGGTGCTTCCGCCACCAATTAGTTCATGCGGCCTAGCGCCGGCCGGCACCCACCTACTACCGTTGGTAGATACAACATGCAGACGCTGCAATGGCGCCTCCGGTAGTGTCTGCCTCGGTCTGCTGCGGTCGCCCGCCTACTGGAATAGAAACCGCAAGGCCCCACCACCGTCGCTGCCATAATTGGCCTGGTCGTCGCTTACGATATTATTACAGATAAGTACTGGATTTATCGATACGATCCAGAAACGAAGCGCCAGTCGATGATTTGAGTGCTTCAAAACAAATCAACGCTTACCAAAGCGAAGCGATCTAGAAGCGGGGGAAGATTTTGATCGCGAGCTTTTTCAATTTGATTAGAGACCTAGTGTCAATTCCGTTACAGAACCAAAGAAGCATTAACGCCAAATAGTATACTACAAAATTCTTGGGAGAAGTTTTCGCTGTTATGAGATACAAGCGACCAAACACAGGGCTCCACGAGCTACTGGTCCATCACGACAACGCTCCCGTGCACACCGCGCTCAAAACGAGGGATTTCCTAGAAAGCACGCTGGTCGAACTCCTGCGTCACCCTCCTTACAGCCCTGATATAGCACCGTGTGACTTCGTTTTATTCTCGAAAATAAAAAATCTGCCCAAAGGGATACATTTTCGTCGCCGGAAGAGCGCTGTCAGCGTTCGAGCAGGCTGTAAATGATGTCTTTTTTTTTTATACAACGTTGGGGGGCATACAAGCATACAGTCCACCTGATGTAAAGCAAATACCGTAACCTATTAACGCTTGTAACATATATCACTCACGCGATGCCTGCTTGCTGCTTACACAGCAACTCCTTAGGAGCTTACTGGTGACCTCACTCACACGCAGGAACACAACAACCCTCTAGGGAGTTGTTATTTGGCTGCGGTTTTCTGTGAGGTGGAGGTACTTCCCCAGGCGGGCAGCTTTGATGCGCCCTACCCCTCTTAAAACATCCAGACCAAGACAATCAGACATGTTCATGCACACAAATGTTTGTCTAGTGTGGGAATCGAACCCACGAGCGTTTGTGTCAAAGTCGCGTTTTTCACGACTGAGCCACTGAGCTCGTCAAAAAGTTTCTCGTGTCTGCGGCGGACTGGAAAAAGTGTTTCGAAAACTGGTTCAGAAACATGAAACTTTGTATAGAGGTTGGTGGAGAGTACTTTGAAAAGATTTAATAAAAATATTTACCTATAGAATACTTTTTTATTTTCGTAAATCTTTCTGAGTTTGCCACGTATAAATAAGATACGCATTTTGTTCTAGACTAAAATACTTATAAAGGTACGAGAATATGAATCTCTCGGTTAAAATTACTTAATTAATAATACCTACATTGAAAAACAATTTCCTGTGTACAATGGTGCCAACCACTATGTTAAAGTAAAAAATTAGTTCTTCAACGGAAGGCTTTTCCTTGCTCACTTTTCCCAGTATTAAAAGTTTACTCATTCAACTACCTCTTAAACTATCAAAAATTATTATATAATTAAATTATATAATATTAAATTATCTGTCAATATCTTTACACCAAATCCCTTGCGTTGTAGACAGAGAGAACCTCTGAAATGATCTGATTTGAACTTCTGTCTACCAGTTGATTCCTATTTCAATTACACGTGTGGGAAACAGCGTGTTTGGTAAACAATATACATATGTAGACAGCGGGTGTTATTACATTACTTGATACATTTATCATTCACGTTTTACAGTATCACCAAAATTTAATTACTTAACGCTGCATACCAATTTGTTTCATAGTATACGAGTATTATGCTAAACAAAGACGTGATGTGCGTTTGCCTAAATAAAATTAATTTCGACATGTCGTTAAAAATTCTCTTGCAAATTACGCGTGTGAAATTTTAAGATCTACGTTTTAGATGCTTTCGAAATGGAGCTGTCTTGAGAACAGCAAATACATTTTACCCAAAACTCCTTGTTTAAAGGTAAAGGTAGTAAACCTCAAGAATGCAGAAGTAAGTAATAAAGTAGCAAAAGTAACAATCATCTTAAACGAAACATAAGTACACAATATTTCAAAACAATAACACTTTTTTTTACATCTATTGTATCGGACTATAAGTAACACATAGATTCACCTATATCATTGAAGCTCAACCCAACACACGCCAAAATTCAAATCGCCAGAAATGAGATTAACACGTGAGTACGCGTGTAGTACCGTTCGGGAACGGTTTTGATTCAATTGAAAAGTTTTAATGCACTGTATGGTGAGACAGGTGGTATACCTATAGATTTTTATGTAATAAAATGTAATATTTTTTTTATAACCGAACAATACAATAAAAAAATTAGTCCCTTATAATATAATGCTATATATCTCACAACATATTTTAGCTCCTAAAATAAATATACCACATCATATTTGAAATTGACAATCGATATGAATAACAATATATAAAGCGAAAGAGTTTTCTTGCTTGTTTGTAGAACGGTAATCTCTAGAACTAACAGTTGTTTTTGTTTTTTTTTTGTTATCATATAAAGTTATGGGCTTTAATACATCACGACGCGACCCTTAAAGCCGAGAAAAATAAAGAAAGTAGAAAAAGCGGTTCCAAAAGCATGAGGGAGGGCGCGAACGAAGATGCAGCTAGTAATATTTTTAAATCGAATCTCTCTAGCATTACTTGCGTTAAAAGTTTAAGGAAGCACGGATACTTAAGTAATAATTTAATCTCTCATCAAGATGGTGAGGGTGTAATTTAAGACTGGCGAGTGGTATGATAGTGGAACTCAGCGGCTGGTATTAAGCTGGTAACAGCTCCTCCGAACACTCCCCGTGATACAATTTGTACAGTACACAAAAAGAATCAACGTCTCTTCGTGTACAAAGCGAGTCCAGCCGAGCCGAGATCACGGCGTCGCCGACGATTCGAACTAGTCTACGTTGTATGCGAAATCAAATGGAGTAAGCAAATATTGTGGCGCGCCGGCCCAAAGATGTGAACAGTATTCAACGTTAGGCCGGACCTGGGCCTTATAAAGTTGAAGGCGTTGTTGAGGTGTAAAGTATTTACATGCAATTTGATCTAACCTGCTTTGTGTGCTTTCGCCACCAATTAGTTCATGCGGCCTAGCGCCGGCGGCACCCTCCCACTACTGTTAGTAAATGCAACATACCAACCCTGCCATGGCTGCTCCGGTAGTCTCTGCTGTACCTAGGCCGCATGAACTAATTGATGGCGGAAGCACACAAAGCAGGTTAGATCAAATTGTATGTAAATTTGCCTTCGCAAAATAACACCTGAATCTATTAACTATTTTCTGCAGACTGTTACGCCGAGTCCTGTACAAAAGTAGGAAAATCCCAACAAACGACCAGCTGGTGATACGAGGAACGAGGTCTGGAGCACGAGGCCAAAAAAACACCCCTTCCACTAATTCCTCCCAATCGGCTTCATCCTTTTCTGATTCTATACCAACCTCAATTCAGCCCTGTTCCATTTAAATGAATAGTTTTATAACCATGGTCTAACCCTAGCGGTCAATAAATACAGCGCAGTGACATTCACTAGGAAAAGAATAATCCCCCAATAATTCTAAAAGCCAAAGATGAAGTTTTAGCTGTGTAGGAGAAAGGGAAGTTTTTGGGAATCATTCTGGACTCTAAATTGTCGGGCATACACCATTTAAATTATATATGCAATAAAACTGAGTATAGCATCAATGTTTTACGGGCTCTCTGAGGAGTTCGATGGGGTCCCACTCCTACAGATAAAAGATTTTATACAATGCGATAGTCCGTATCCACATTGATCATTTGCTTTTTACTGAAACCTTGTAGTAAAATAGCTTTAGGTAAACTGGACAGAATCCAGACAAGGTGTCTGCAGATTATCGCAGGTGCTATGAAATCATCTTCAACGTTGACTCTTGAGGTGGAATGTTTAGATCCTCCTGTCCACCTACGGATACAGTATTTAGCAGATTTTTTTTCAAATCCATCCAAAACTCGTTGCATCCATTGCTTAACATCCTAGATCGCCTCCTTTAATCCGTACCTAATTCCTCATACTGGACCCATAAATATGCATCCCCTCTTATTAATAGTTATAGGAGCTACAAGGAAGTCTCCCTGACTGTAAAAAATTCATCAAAATCCATTGTTCCTTATTCAATACCCAGCTAAAGTTAATTTTACGCTTATTCTAGCAATAGACAAACTTTAATTCGCTGTCACTCATTAGGCTTAGATATCGCATTGGTCTGGATGCCAGAACACTGTGGCATTGCCAGTAATGAAACTGCAGATAGGTGTGCTAAAGAAGCTACTCATCCAGGTATCGACAAGTATTACATCTGCTTTTCAAGAGATCTGAGATTTCTGGCTAATATGCGGTTGAAAAGAGACTGGGACGGGTTATGGCTGAGACGAGGAGCCACACATGCAAAATTTTATTCATAAATTCAATCGGACATCCCTATTAAACCGTGGTTCTTTAAATATTACCAATTTGACAAACATCCTACATCGGCTGTTATTAGGCTACGACTGGGTCATGTTTGTTCTCCAGTGCTGTTAGCCAAAAGTTTTGTGTGAGGGCGGATTGGAAGAGGGAACCCTTGAACATCTTTTCTTTAATTGTCCAAAACTCATGACGTGTTCCCCCTAATATCTCTCGTCCTGTTAATGTCTCGTATCTACTCACCCTGGTGTCTCTTTTATTTTCTCAATTTATTTCAGTTTTGGTCAAATTTATAAAAAAAAAATGTATTTATGAGCCCTTTAACATTTACATCCTTCTGTTTGGTAGTCCATGTCATGTCACTTTTTTTTTACTTTAGCTACCTATTTAAACTGCGTACTAATTTGTATTCGTCTGGGTAAGGTACTAACTGTATATTTGTGTTGTATTGTTTTAGATCGCTCAGCGGACATTCACTATTTGGCACAGATCAACAGTCATTTTACCGGAACGTGGCTTACTCAACCTCGACATTGGCAAAATGATCGTTATATTAACAACGATGGAGCCACATTATTTTAACAAATAGAATAGAATCAGTCATTACTGTCAAAATCATCCGTCATCCGTCGGAAAATTACGTATTAATACACCAAAGACATCAAAACGTAAATTATGGGAGTTATTGCTATAGGCCTATAGTTGGACGGATTCGAGCAAGCACCTATTTTAGGGATCGGGTGTACCAAAGCCTCCTTTATTGAGCTGGGAAATACGCCAAGCGAATAGTAGTACCGAAAGAGGCGCGTTAGAATCGGAACTAACTACGAAACACACACATCTTCAACACAATGGGTGGAATTCCATCGGATCCGCTCGACTTATGAATGTCCAGGAAGATAAGGGTTCTACTGACAGTATATATAATGAATTTCAGGCATAGAGCTCTCACACCGCGAGACGGTCGGTGGTGTCCCTCCCTGGTCATCAAGGATCCAGTTGTACGCAAAAAAAGACCCAAGGAGATCGGCTTTCTCCTTTAGAGTATTGGCCAGCGATTCGTTCACTATGCATAACGGACGAAAAGATGACTGACAGAAGTTACCCTGAACAGCTTTGGCGAGAGACTGGAATGCATTACACAAACATGAATAACAAATTCAGACTGCCCTCGCGATTCCCTTCTAAAATCTGGAGTTCGCATTGAGAATACAAGTGACACCTCACTACGTATCAGGCAGTGATTAGAGGACCCGAGGGGACGCCAACAGATGCATGACATATGCATTATTTTGCATACGTCCAAATATATATATATATATATGGACGTATTGTATTTGGACGTATGCAAAATAAAGCATACCGCTTACGCTTTGCCACCCGCGCTGGTTACACATTAATGTTTCTGGAATTTACTGGTAATCTTATACACTTGCATGGACTATTCAAGGAATAGATATTTGGATAATATTCTGTAAGGTTAAGGGATTTACTAGTTTCGAAGTGTATAAAATATCATTCTGTCGCATTTCTTTTTCACCCGAACCTCTTTTGTTCGTAATTGCGCAATGTGCAAGTGAATTTGACCACTTACATCCCTAATGAAACAATATCTTTAACCGGTATGGTGTACCATATACGGATGAGGTTGTATTTAGCTCTTATAATGTTGTGATTTACTTACACTCTAATGGGCTGGAATTTTTTTTATATTAGAGGGGGGCAAACGAGCATGTGGGTCACCTGATGGTAAGTGGTCACCATCGCCTATAGATATCAGCAACACTAAAGGGTCACTGATCCGTTGCCAGCCTTTTTAGGGAAACATAGGCTCTTTTCTTGAAGGCATCCATATCGTTTTTGTTCGGGAACACCGCTGACGATAATTTATTCCACAATTTCACCGTACGTAGTAGAAAATGCCTCAAAAAGCATACTGTAGTGGATTGCCTCTCATCAAGATGGCGAGGGTGAAATTTAAGTTTTTAGTGAGTGGTACGATAGTGGTAACTTTATAGTCAATTTCTTCATTACAGTACTTTAAATTCAAAGTTGTATGAATGTTCTGTTTACACTTAACGTTAAGTCTGCTTTGTAAACTTGCTGACTTTTCCGAAGATGTGAAAATACGAGGGAATATTTTGAGTATTCTGGTTTTTGCGCTGATCAGATGCTTAGTCAAGTTAGCATGAATTTCTGTTATGCTGACGGAATTCTCTACGCGTTTCACGCATCGTAACATGTGGAAGCTACGGGCCCTGCCATGCCCTACGGCTTATAATCCGATTCAATAAATCCGGGGCTGGCGTGAATATATGTTCATACGTTGAGATATTTTTATTTTCTTTTGTAGTAGTATGGGATATAAACGGCTTATCGTCATCTTTAGTGGCGAAGTCAACTTCAAAAACCGTATTGAAAATTCAAAATATCAATACTCAAATTTTTACGCTTAAAGAATGTGAAAATATATTAAATCAACTCATTGTTTTAGTAAAACTAACTGCCTAATCTAGAGCACCTGCTCTAGACGGCACCAGTTACAATGCTTTTGTAAAATATACTGGTAGCCCTAAATATAATAATTAAATAAATAAAGTCCATAATCACTATTGAAAATTTAGTGACAATGGCCAATCGCCAACAATTACACAACAAAAATAAAAAAAAAGTCGGTTAATAAACAGAGGAGAAACGGTGCTTTTACATATGAATTTACTAAAATCTATACAGCTTTTAATTTGACAAAAATAAAGAAAAAGAGTTAGTATTTCGAGTGAATTTATATATATATATATAAATTATTATATTATGCGTATTTAAGAACTTACGTCTGATTTCATTTGAATGCTTATATTGCTTGCTATAATAAGGATTATATATATATATATATAAGGATTATTACAAGGATTATATCGTTATAATTATCAGTATTAAACTTTACATTAGTTATTTTATTAAGTATATTTTTAGACGTAGCAGAGATTATGATGTGACCTTCAACAGAATCATTACAAAGTAAGGCAAATCGAATGGCTGGAATGGAAAACACAAAGATGTACTTTTGTCTATCTAAACACACTTTTTCCTTTACCAGAGAGAGATATGATCTAAAAAAATTGTATATGCATTAATTCAGTACAGAGACGAATAGACGAGATATCTGGAATCATAGAAGCATCATTGTACTGTTATCTGAAGATTATTCAATTTACAATTCCGTTGGATACTTTCTATATATCTCGAGGTAAAACATGTATCACAGAGATGACCTGAGCAGCTAGGGTAGCGGCTGGGGTGCGTGCAGAGACAACTGCAGTAGCCAAGCTCAATACGAAAAGGGAAATCTTAGGAGCGACGGTATGCAGCCACTATTGGTTATGATATAATATAATGGTGGGTGCTAGTAACCTATAGGTTGCATAAATAAACTAGTAGCGGAAACACACAAAGTAACTTAGATCAATGTGTTAGTAAATTTGATTTTGCAAAACTACTGATAACATACCACACTACAAACGTTGCTCGCCATAATAAGATTTATTTATTTTCCTCAAAAAGAAACAAAAAAGAGAAAGACTACTTAGGGTACTAAGTAAACGGACACAAACTTATTAAATAAGATGAATAAATTTTGACATTCAGTTAAAATTTAGTCACTTTGCTTTGTAAAATTGAATCGAATTGACTTTGTAGTAAGACATGTAAATGTGGCTTTTTATTACTGTAAATTATTTTATCAATAGTACCAATCACTTGGAAATGGGTTGGTACTATCTGACAGCCACAGCGCGCGATTCTGCTACACACTTTTGTCTCTTTTCACGAAGTCACTCTCACGGATTGCAGCAAAGCGAGAGGAAAGATGATACGCATCAAAAAATGAAACACAGAAAACCTCAACTAGATCGTTTCTTTTAGCGTGATTAAAACAAACGGTAATATGATAGAATTGTTAAAATTTCGATTTCGTTCATTTTGATACTATTATCTTATATAAAACCCGGCTTAATTCATCTAGGTTTCTAGTACGGATTTCTCAATCTAATTTAATTTTGAACTGTACTCTACCTGAACAACGCGAACATTTTACAGAACGTGTATTATAAACAAGTTAATGATCGTTTCAGAAATAGCTTGCAATAAAGGAATATTTGACGTGACGGCTGATTGATCTTTATTATATAATTATAGATGATCGATTCATTTCTCACGTGAGCATAAATTTTTGTATTGTTTGTTTAAAAATACTCATCCTATGATTATGATATTATAATATAAATTATTACTACACGTTAAAGTAGATAATAGCAAGTTTTATTTTAGGTACTATGCATACTGCCCACTTGATGTAAAGTCGTTACCGTTGTCCATAAACGTTTGCAATGCAGGAATTATCGCTCGCGCTCCGATCCACTCCAATACGTACTATAATTCCAAACATTATTAAATAAATAAATTACCTTCCCTGGTGATCTGAAGCTGTAAAAACTGAGCTAGAGTTAATAATAATAGTACATTGATGTTCAGGCCGAATAAAACAATTGACGGCTGAGTATTATTAGAAAAATGATAATGATAGCTTGACTAGATTTTTTTTATACAACGTCGAGAGACATACGACCATACGGCCCCCTTGATAGAAAGTGCAGCAATTCCTTAGGAGCTTACTGGTGACCTCACTCACATGCAGGAACACAACAACCCTCAAGGGAGTTATTACTTGGCTGCAGTTTTCTGTGAGGTTGAGCTACTTCTCCAGACGGGCTGCTTTGATGCACCTTACCTCTTTTAAAACATCCAGACCAAGACAAACAGATATGTTCATGCTCTTAAATATATGCCCTGTATAGGAATCGAACCCACGAGCGTTAGTGCCAAGTAACGAAACAGCGCGTTACGCTACTGCGCTATCTAGGTCGTCAAAACTTTTCAAATATATTTGATTATTTTTATAAACTTAGGGAGGCGTATTTGTATCCTTTGAACACTTGCAATACATTAATTATCGCTCGCGCTATACCGCCTCTTCCGTGCTCAACAGCAACTCTTTAGGAGCTTACTCACGTGATGTCTTAAAGTGAATGCCGGTGCCAGTTTGTATTGAAATACCCAAATGTAGACGACAAAACATTGTTATATGATGAAAAGCATCACGAAATTATTTGCTGTTTCTCATAATAAAGCCTAGTATTAGAGGGCATTTTTAATATAGTATTAAATGAAAATTTCAATATGAGGTCATCATAATCATGATTATCTTCTAGACCGCAGTATCTTTTTTATACAACGTCGGAATGTTTCAAGTAAGTATATATATAGCCCACCTGATGTAAAGCGGTGTGTTTACCGTAGCCTATGAACGCTTGTACGCGCGATGCCTTCTATCTATATCTTCTGCGCTTACATAATTTTTTTGTCACTTATCAACTCCATATCTACTTACTACACTATACATATATTTTTATACACATCCCAGTCAAGATTTCTTCGGTCTCCCTCTCCATATGTATTCAATCAAATATATATGAAAAGTTTCCTTTTACCGGCACTAATTTAAAATATTCTATTTTTTCTATATACTTTCACGCAATATGTCCATGTTTTCATCTCAGCGACATGTAAATATCATATTTCAGCATACATTCCGTTCATCGTAGTTTTTTATTTTGAAGGAGTTTCCAATAAACTGAATGAAAACTTTATTTTGATGGCGAATATTCACATTTCTATACTCTAATTCAGTTGTTTGTCATGCATCATCAACCTATGTTCTATTTTATGTCTCTAAGTATTAAAGATTGGTAGAATAATCTGTCTGGAATCAAAGGGTCATAGGTTCGAATCCAAATCAATCAGAAATGAGATTATGTACATAGCATTGCACTTTCTTTAAATATAAATAGTATTGCCGCACACTTCAATGTTAATTACTTTAAAAATGGAAAGGTTAACGTTTTTTATAACCAGTGGTATTTTCCTTTTTATTATTATACTCATTTTTCCGTCTCTATATATAGTTATAATGGCATCTCTATATCATCTCATATAGTTAAATTTTAATTTATATAATTCATACGAGGGCAAGTTAATAATAAAATCAGTGATAACAAACCCTCGTCGTGTAAAAAATTATAAATGTTTGCCAATAAGTTTTTTTTACTCATAACCTATGGAGACAATTAGGTGAGGGTCTCTATGAATGTACTGTACTCTACGAATTATCAGTTTTGCCTTTTTGCTAAAGAACCCTAAGAATGTCAGTTAACATTGAAGTTATTTCATCAACAGGTTTGGGACGTATACCAACCTGTTGACTCGCGCTTCAGCTCGGGTCAACAGGTCCGGATGAGTACCAACCTGTTGACTCACTTCAACTCGAATCAACACAATTTGGACACGTAAGTAAAATTGAAACATTCCATATTCGCTTGAAATCGCATTATTTCATATTTATTCCGAATATGATGAATGTTATGTATAAATGAATATAAAATGTTATTCATTTATGAATATAAAATGAATGGAAATAAGATTTACGGCAAATATTAGCGTCAATCTGACTAAATTTTAATGTGTAGTCATCAATCGGACAGCCGCCGTAGACCTTGTAGCACAGTCCATAGCACCTCTGCGCATACTACGAAGATATCGACAAAATTTTACGATAATATTATAGCTAATTAGAATGTTAATTGTTTAAGGAGTAATACGATATTTTTTATTTATTTATTTATACACGTACATACATAATTATATTTATTAAATGAAACGTGCCCGTACTTGTCAATGTCATATAATCTAAGGTGATAGTCGGAAATGATTTCTATTCATATTATTATTCATATAAAGGTTATGGCGTGAATAATAAATATTTTGTATCGTTTAAAAACCTCAGCCAACACAATATGCGGATAATTAAATCGCAGAGACCAAACAGTACTTATTATGTTCTGCATAATTAAAAATATTAATACTCGCTGCGTCGGCCAGATTAAATAATACAGTATGTACAGAGCTCCTTACTCGAAAGGTACCCATGGAACCCTTTTATGTCTGACTGTCATAGGGCCATATCTTCTAAACAGTAGTAGTTAGTAGGTAGAGACTGAAAATATTGTAAATTGTGTGTTACTGAAACAAAAATGAGAAAGTAATAGAAGAAACTATAGAAAGATGTTTATTTTACACAGTGGTATGGAACCTTTCGTGTAAAAGTCTACACACTACACCGGCCGCCTATACATGACCGGCATTTTTTCCACACAACCTCATATATGGTACACAAAGCATATCGTATGGCCTTCATAACGCTCTCGGCAGTAATTGGTTCCCTTCGAAACCCGGGTGGTCGTATATGACCGCGAAATGTATGGGAAAACGTATATAACGGGGTTCTGACTGGTCACGAACACCACATTTTTTTATTTCCATTAAATTCCTTATTAAAGTCTTAAATCGTAGAATAAAAATGTTTTCTTCTTAGTTTAGTTTATTCTATCTATCTATATATAACTTCACGCCAAATCCCTTGTGGCGTAGGCAGAGAGAACCGAGCGCCACGTGTCTCGATCCTTACATACCTCATTCGCTTTTTAACATTCATTGTTCTTCTCATGCACGATTTTTTAAATTAAAATTAAAATCATTTCTTCTCTTTTAGTTTATTGTCTACGAATATTTTCTTCTTAGTTTAGTTTATTGGCGTTGGTCATCACTCTAAGACTAATGTCATTATAGACTGTTTCATGAATGGTCATCAATTCTTTTAATAGTAATACAAAAATAAAATTCTAACTAAACGAGTTTATAAGCTTTTACAAAAACCAGTAGTCTGTGTATGCGTATTAACGCATATTGTTAAGCGTGTTATTTTTGTATTGCCATTAAAAGAATTAGTATTTATGAGTTTATCATCAACCATTTAAGATAGTACAAACATCTACAGATTGTTACAACCTTTTAAAAACTTAATTGTGTTTTAACACCTTTCTAGTTTCGTATATTTTGTTTTATTTTAAAAAATCTTCGTTTTCCTCCTTTAATATACCAAATAAGACTTGTAAAGAAGTTAGAAATTCACGTGAAATTCATTTCAAGCCTACATAACTTTTGTTTGTGATTTCTACGTAAAAGCACAATACACTAAGGTAAAACAGCTATTTGCTGAAAATAATTCCTTAATGTCATTTTGTAACGAAGTTATACATTAATATGTGACTGTAAGTAGCTGACGACAAATTTCACAACCAAGTCTCTGACTAAATATAGGTATAAATATAATTCGGTTTTCTAGAAAAAAGCTAAATATAATAGTATCTTAGCTGTGTTTTGTTAATTAGCAACAAAAAATACTTAGTTCTATGTAGAACAGTTCTAGTAAACAATTTAAAAACAGGTTTACGATAAAAGTATAGTAAGCAAATATTGAATTGTACGCGTTCGGCCGTTAGTAGAATGATAAACAAATACACAATCATTTCATGCATACAAACAAACACTCATGTCATGCAAATCTAAGAGACACAACAATGACTTATCAATTATATAGTAAAGATAAGTTATTCTATTTTGTTTTTCATTATTATTCTTTATTTTTAAATTTAGGATGTTGTATTTTATTTAGCTTGTTTACATGTATTGGTAATTGTTTAAGAAATAATTATAACAGTATTGACCTCGCAGGGCAGTCCGCAGTGAGCTATTAGTGTGTAACGACATTACAGGTATCTGAGTGCTCCAGAGAGTATATCAGTGTCTTAGCGTCGACCTAGACGTGTTTTCATCGGTAGCATTGACCACCCAAGAAGGTTCGCAGGATGAAAATATTAAAGAATAATGCTGTGGCTAACTTTGGAGAAATCGCAGTACACCTCACGATACTCCTGAGCCCCTGACGCTGATGTTGCCCCCGGCCGACTATCTCTGGCATTTCGGGGGCCCATCCAGTGAGTGGCAAGTCACCGCCTGCCAAAAGTAACGATCAGATATGCTAGTTGTGGCAGGCGTAAGCGCCTCTACTATAATAGCCCAGTACCGATAATCTCCTCAGATGTTACATCAATAGCACATGATTTTCCGATACATACGCAATAGTACCTATATGTACATTGTAGTCATCTTATTATTCTTTGGTATATTGTCCTATGAGTATCCCTGACGAGGATTACGACGAATGTACTAGATAGATTAATTTTCTTGAAGGGGTCTCTAAGTGTTGGATGAAACCCATATTTCGGCATATGATTATCAAACAATCGGAGTAATACCGGATCAATATTATATGCCTTCGATATTCTGTAAAGTTATCATCTAGGGATCTCCACCTCACAGGAAACTGCGGCCAAATAAGAACTCCCTAGAGGGTTGTTGTGTTCCTGTATGTGAGTGAGGTCACCAGTAAACTCCTAAGGAGTTGTTGTGTAAGCAGCAGAGGAGGCATCATGCGAGTGACAAGCATTAATAGGCTACAGTAACTGCTTTACATCAGGCAGGCCGTATACTTGTATGCCTCCCAACGTTGTACAAAAAAAAAAACTTTTATAATCATCAAATAAATTTATCTTGTGATCGTAGTTGGCATTTAACAGCTGTACCCAATATCTGCAACAAGGCGTCAATATGTAATGTGACTAGTATGTAAGACACGTTAAATCGGATTTGGCGTGGTAAGCACCGCTACTATGCCATGTATTGTTCCCGCGTTGGAGGTCAATTTACATTTTACGATTCTCTTATCCATTTCCCTGCTATTTGACTGTCGAATATTATTCCAAGGTATTTTCGGGACTGTCGGTAGTGTAGTTCCGATAAGTTTAAATAGTTGTTATCCATATCCATGGTCAACTTACTTAGAAACTGTTTGATCAAAAAGTTGGAATATGTATGTTGTTGTTCATTGTGTGAATGCTTTTATGTTAAAAGATTTCAAATTATGAACAAATACATATGTATTTGAATATTCCTCAACTTTTGTCTCAGACCTTAAGTTTTACGCATCGTCTGTCGGGATTATCTTACACACCTCATTCCGACCTTTGACAAGCTCGGTGGCGCAGTGGCGGAAAGCGCTTATGTTACTTTGACACCAACGCTTGTGGGTTCGACTTCTACACAGGACAAACATTTGTGTGCATGAACATGTATATTTGTCTTGGTCGGGGTATTTCTAGTGGTAGGGCGCATCTAAGTAGTCAGTCCGGAGAAGTACCTCCACCTCGCAGGAAACCGTAGCTAAATTACTATCTATCTATCTATAACTTCACGCCAAATCCCTTACGGGGTAGGCAGAGAGAACCGAGCGCCACGCGACTCGATCCTTACATACCTCACTCGCTTCTTTCACATTCATTGCTCTTTTCATGCACGCTCGCCGGTTTCTAGGGCTCCTGACATCACCTTCTGATAGAACACGATCAATCTGATCATGATAGGTAAGTCTTGGCCTTCCTCGGCTCCTACATCCTTCCACTTTTGCATTGTATATCTGCTTCGTCATTCTTTCATCCTGCATTCTTTCTACATGTCCGAACCAACGGAGCATGCCTCTTCTTATTTTAACACCGACGCTCTCTTTCAGACCAACTCTGCTTCTAACCTCATCATTGCGGATACGGTCTGCAAGCGTTACACCACAGATTTTGCGCAACGCTCGCATTTCAACCGCGTTTATCCTACTTTCATGCTCTCTCTGCCATACCCAGCTCTCGCTTCCATAAGTAAGCGTTGGGACCAGCACTGCATTGTGTATAGCCAGCTGCGCCTTCTGGCTCAGGTTTTTACTGCCAAGAAGTTTTCCCAACGCTCCATTCACACTATTCCCAGCACTCACTCGCCTTTCCACATCTGCGGTGTACCTTCCATCCCTGCTGAAAGCGCATCCAAGATATACAAACTCATTCACTTGTTCCAACACTTCATCATCTACCGTAATTCTTACATTGGTTCTGGTTTCTTCTCTTTCAAATACCATAATCTTTGTTTTCTTCGCATTCAATAGTAAGCCTTCCTTCATACATTCGTCTTTCATCATTGTGACTAGTGTTTGCAGCTCAGATGGTGTTTCTGCTAACAGGACAGCATCATCTGCATACAGCAGACAGTTCACCACTAGGTCACCCATGCGTAATCCTACATTCGTCGATCTTATTCTCTGTAGACAACTATCGAGATACAGAATAAACAGCCTAGCAGACAACATGCAACCCTGTTTGACACCAATTTTGACATCAAACCAGGGTGACATGTTGCCATCTATTCGCACACATGCTGAGCAATCCTTGTAGGTGGACTGCACAGCACGCAGCAGTGAGCCGTCAATCCCATATCTCGGCAATATGCACCACAGTTCCTTTCGCACAACCCTATCAAATGCCTTCTCAAGATCCACAAAACCGCAGAAAACCTTCTGGTCTGTGGCCAGATGCTTCTCTACGATATTGCGGAGCGAGAAAACTTGATCCGTACATCCCCTTCCATTTCGGAATCCTCCCTGTGCCTCCCACAGCATTTCGTCAGATTTCACCCTCATTCTCCTTTCAATTATCTTTCCATATACTTTTGCTGCTAAGCTGATCAAACTGATGGCCCTATAGTTGGCGCAGTCCATGCGTGATCCCTTGCCTTTATACAAGGGTACGATGACTGCGCGTCCCCAGTCCATTGGGACCCTTCCAGTTCTCCAGCAAAGGTTGCATAAGTACCAGAAGGCGTCCCGGACGTAAGTGCCACCTAGTTTGATCATCTCAGCTGTAATCATATCAATTCCCGCAGACTTTCCATTTTTCAAACTTCGTATCGACCATTCTATCTCATCCATAGTTATACCTTCATCGGACGCCGTCAACGCGGAGTGAGCATCAGACTCACTCTCATTGTCAGCGTCCGAGGCATATTCGTACATTTCTTCAAAATATTCACTCCACCGTTCTAACACTTCCTGAGTGTTTGCAAGAATGATACCAGCTTTAGACTTAATCTTGTTCATACTGGATGCCGACGAACCACCCCGAGACTTCTTTACCTCTCTCCAAAAGAGTTTGGTATTTGCCTCGAAGTTTCTCGTCAGCCTCTCTTCCTCATTCATAATTTGTCTTTCACGCTTCTCTTTCACTAAAGCCTTGGTTTCATTCTTGCATTGACGGTACCTTTCTTTCTTCTTCTCTCTCATACTTTCATTTAAGGGCAAAGATGATACATAATCCAGCCACGCTTTCCTCTTTCTTGCTACGGAGGATTCAACCTCCGCATCCCACCAGGCATCCCCTTTCAATGTTTTATGCCTCTTTGCGCATCCACATGCTTCTTTTGCACTATCCACCATACTTTCTTTCAGAACTTTCCAGCAATCATCCACATCTGTGCCGGAAAGACTTGCATTTGCAAGTCTTTCGCTTACCAGATGTACATACATTCTCCTTACACTTTCATCTTGCAATTTTTCACTCCTTATCCTTTCATGATCTCCGAGAGGGATACGCACTCGCCAATGCCTCCACTTCTTGAAAAGTCCCACAAACCGGCTTACCACCAGGTAGTGGTCCGTTTCAAGAGTGGGACCTCTAAAGGCTCTTGTATCCATTATAGTATTTCGGAGACGTCTATCAATTATAATCAAATCAATCACACTTTTTTGGTCATTCCGTCTCCATGTATACGTGTGAATATCCTTGTGACGAAATAAAGTATTCGACACGAGGAGGTTTCGTTCCATACATAAATCTAGAATCGACTTACCTGCTTCGTTCACTCTCTTATCTCCATAGGGACCAAGAGCAGCTTCATAGCCGTCTCGTTTGGTCCCAACCCATCCATTCAAATCTCCACACATAATCACTCTTTCATTCCCTTCAGCTAAATCCAGAACATCCCTCACAGACTCCCAAAACTTCTCTAGTTCTTGGGCACACGCTGAGCTTACGGGAGCGTATGCTGCAACCAGAAATACTCGCGTGATGCCCAGTTTTATACGAACCCAGAGAAGTCTAGGCCCTACCAAACAGTAATCTTTCACACCAGGGGCTAAGCGAGAGGAGAGTATGACACCTACACCAGCACTGGCATGATCGTCCCGGTCTACACCAGACCATAGGGCCATCATCCCATCGGGCAGATCATCGGTGTCGCTCCCCTTGCGCTTAGTCTCTGTCACACACAAAGCATCTAAGCGTCTCTCATTCATTACGTCCATCAGCTCATTCATCTTATCACTCAGTCCACCTCTCACATTCCACGTGCCTATGCAGCACTCGGCTCTCTTCGACCCGCCGGAATTGGCGCTGCGTGGTGGGTGGCGGCCCCCACCGCCGCATGCACCTATGTTCGCACCGACGGGGGCGGATCGGTGCGCGTCGCCTCCGGGGGACGCCCTAATCCGCACATCGGTGCGTTTTCGGTCCAGAATTGCAATCTACTCGATTGGCAGGGGTCGCGAACGAGCACGCTTCTGGCACATGACCCCCTAAGCTAAATTACAACTCCCTAAAAGGTTGCTGTGTTCCTGCGTGTGAGTGAGCAAACCAGTAAGCTCCTAAGGAGTTGCTGTGTAAGCAGCAGAGGAGGAATCGCGCTAGTGATACTTTATATTATAAGCGTTAATTGGCTACGGTAACCACTTTATTCGTCTCAACCTACAGGTTTCCTCTTTTTCAAATAGGAGGATTTTTTAGCGTCTGATCAAACACCCAAGTTAAAGAGTGTCAAGCGCGGCCTGTCTATGGACGGATTTAGTCGTCTCGAATTCGCCGACGCCAAGCCTTCGGTCCCGGCTGTTTGCATTAAACATTAAACAAAATGGAGGTAGGGTCGAGCCCGACCGGGGAAATAACTCCCACTTATAGAAAACCGCACCCAAATAGCAACTTCCTCGAAGATTGTCATGTTTTTGTCAGTGACCAGTAAACTCCTGTTGAGTTTCTGTGTTAGTAGTGAAGTGAAAAATCGCGAGCGATACTCCTTGCGTCCATATACTATGGTAATCACTTCACATCCGGTGAGTGGTAAGTTTTCTTTTTTTTATACATCGTCGGGAGCCATATAAGCATACGGCCCACCTGATGTAAAGTCGTTACCGTAGCCAATTAACGCTTGTAATATAAAGTATCCCTTGCGCGATTCCTCCTCTGCTGCTTACACAGCAACTCCTTAGGAGCTTACTGGTTTGTTCACTCACACGCCGGAACACAACAACCCTCTAGGGAGCTGTTATCTGTCTGCGGTTTTCAGTGAGGTGGAAGTACTTCCCCAGGCGGGCAGCTTTGATGCGCCCTACCTCTCTTAAAACATACAGACCAAGACGTGTTCGTGTTCATGCACACAAATGTTTGTCTTGTGTGGGAATCGAACCTACGAGCGTTGGTGTCAAAATCCGCAAGTCTACCGATGTTGTGTAAAAAAAAATGACAAAGATTTCTTTATGATGTTTTTATGTTTTTAAAAGTGCTCTTTATAGTGCAGTCAATATGGTATAAAAATAGCTCAATTTTTAATTTTTTTTTAATAACAACCGATCAGGCTGAAATAGGATGCATTCGATGGGGAAATATATGTAGACAAAAGTACCCCAAATTATTTTTATCCACAACTTATTCTTCTCCCCCCAATAAATAAAAATTGAGAAAATAATTGAATAGCTGCCGAATAGGCCTGAAAATGTCAACATGGGGTTTTCACGGTCGCTGATCACGATCTCGTCGTCAGATTACCCAAATTCCTCTTCCCCCTTCTCTAATTAACTCCCCACGTGTTCATCCAGTATTTTTTGAAAATATCCATCAGAATTAAATGAAACGGTAGACTCGGGGGTTTTTGGGGTCGCTGATTACGACCCCGACTCCAGAATTCCAAACCCCCCCCCCCCCCACCCCTCTTCTCTTATTAACCCCCCATGCTACTCATCCATTGGAATTGGGGGTTTCTGGGGTCGCTGATTACGACGATCATAATCAGCGATCAAATTCATCTAATTCTGATGGATATTTTCAAAAAATACTGGATGAACACGTGGGGAGTTAATTAGAGAAGGGGGAAGAGGAATTTGGGTAATCTGACGACGAGATCGTGATCAGCGACCGTGAAAACCCCCATGTTGACATTTTCAGGCCTATTCGGCAGCTATTCAATTATTTTCTCAATTTTTATTTATTGGGGGAGAAGAATAAGTTGTGGACAAAAATAATTTGGGGTCCTTTTGTCTACATATTTTTCCCCATCGAATGCATCCTGTTTCAGCCTGATCGGTTGTTATTCAAAAAAAATTAAAAATCGAGCTATTTTTCGAAGATTTGAAGGTCTTACTTTTATGGAGACAAAAGAGGTCGTAATGGTTTTCGATCAACAAGTGCCAATATACCGCCCGGTCAGTGCTCCTCCTGTTCTGAAGAATGATTCGATTGAATGATACAATGTTTAAAATATAAAATAACGCTTAAATCTTTACTGGCATTATTTACGAGTACGCTAAATTATCAGAGCTGCCTATGTACCATACTGTAGTTACTTAAGGAAACCTTGGTAGGCAGTTCATTCGACAGCCTAATGGTTTCCAAAATAAAATATCTCTAGAACTAAACAACATATATCCCCTGAATACATTATACATTGTACAATCGGTAAAATACAGAAAAGGATGCAAAGTCACTCCTTAGACTAAAGGACACAATAATTTATGTAAGATTCAGATCGTTAACAATTCTGATTGAACTTTGAATCAAAATAACAAAGCCTGAGTTATCTAGGTGCTTACGCCCAAATGTGATGATAATATCTGATATCTTACTTCTAGACTTATACTTAAATCTTTACTCTGAGCAGACTCGACTCTTTTACTCGTTAAATCGACCTTTTCCTTCATGTGACTACGCAACTGAACTTCATTTCAGACCTTAATTTCATGAACATTGGTTCTTGGCAATAATAAGGAGAGTGTTTCTGAAATGTAGTTTCAAAATATATGTTCTATACATACATATGTAGTTTTACATAAAATATATTTTTTAAGCGGTGAACGCGCCCGTCTTTACCGCTCAATCTAAGGCTTTTGTCAGAGTACTTTCAATATCAGACACAAGCTATTCCCGATTTTCCTATACCTACAAGGAATCGAGAGATATTAACAGAATATTTAAAATAAGTCTTCCTTATGCTGTCATCCCCAGAGCAATGTATGCCTACAATTGACTACTTGTAATCTTAGCAGAAAAAGCATCCGGTCCCCTAAGATGCCGTGATCCATGCTATGAAAACTGTTATGTAAATAGTACTTTTAATTCGAGTATAGCTATATTTATTAGGACAAAAATTCAAATTATGGTGGCGTCTTCGTAGCAGACTTCAGTAACAAACCAAAAAGGTTATACCGGTCGCTATCTCTATCCAATGCCTCTCCTAGACTTTCAATTACCACAACCCAGCGTTGTAAATGTACACTAAAGACTACTAGTCGAAAAACCTTGAAGAGAGCCTTCATATTGATGATTGCTAATGAAATCGTAGTCTTCCAAGTATCCCATGAGCCGCCAGTAGATACGATTTATCATCACCATGGACAGAATTAAGGTAATTAGGTTGCAATATACATGTAATATCATCAAATCCATCAATCTGATTTATCGACCATTTTTAATCATTATAAGAATAAACATCCTCCAATTAATTATAAAACAGAAATTATGAATTTAAAACATTTGAAATTCCAATCCATGCCATTTGAGATCGGTAATAAATGTCTTATATGTATCTAGTAATGAGACAGAGAGAGAACGAGAGAACCATAATTCGTTAAACCACATGTTAATTATATTAGTGTAATGTCAAGTGTGTAAATGGACAATGGACGTTTACCGAAGAGAGGTATTTCTTAACCTCACCTGATAAAAAATGGGGATTCAAATCGAGTACAGTGATCGCAAATAAAACGATCAGTCATAGCAAAGGATTTTAGAGGTGCAGACACAGTATATAGCTTACTATAATGACAATGTTCTTCGTAGCGTGATCTTTTTTAGGGTTCCGTACCCAAAGGGTAAAACGGAACTCTATTACTGAGACTTCGCTGTCCGTCCGTCCGTCCGTCTGTCACCAGGCTGTATCTCATGAACCGTGATAGTTAGAGAGAAATTTTCACAGATGATGTATTTCTATTGCCGCTATAACAACAAATACAAAAAAATAGAATAAATTAAATGTTTAAGGGGGGCTCCCATACAACAAACGTGATTTTTTGCCGTTTTTATAGATAATGGTACGGAACCCTTAGTGCGCGAGTCCGACTCGCACTTGGCCATTTTTTTTTTATATGGAGTGACTACCGTCAGTCCGCATTCCTGACGGCAAACCACATTATATCTTATATTAGATCAGGCCATACCGATATATATATATATATATATATATTGGAATAAGATGACAACACGAAGGAAGGAAGAAAGGAATGCGGTCCTTTCGCCTAAAATTGCTTCACATTTGAAACGTTTGTAAATTAATGAATTTAATGTCTGCGCAGTACATTCATCAATCCACAATCAAACTAATAAAAGTTCTTTCTTACGTCACCATCATAAATGAAATCGAGATTTAAATTCCAAAAAATATATAAACAAACAGACTTAAGTTAATATAATAGTTAGTTATTAGTGAGGATTTGGATTAATTAATTAACATTCTTCCAAACTGAACGACATACACTCAAATAACTTGAAGGCTTGCGAGGCTTGTTCCGAAAATAATTATTTATTAACATCTTGTTAATAAATAATTATTTTCGGAGCAAGCCTCGCATTTGATGTGTAGTCACGCATGTTATACTTCACTACTTAATACTTTTATAAACCATCAAATAGGTGAGAGTAAGTCGATTCACGTTGCTAGTAAAATTTTCCTTTTACAACAGACGTATATTGAGCAATCTGTATGTTACTAATATAATAAAGAACAAAATCTATTAGACACATATTTTATTTCCACTATATAATAGTTGTAATAAAATATGTGTAAAAAATAAAACAGATTTTTAGCTATAATCAATACTCTTCGACATAATTCGGACATAGAGTAAATAAGTATTTAAAAGCTGTTTCTGTTACAGAATTATAGAAGGAGTTTGTTTGTAATATAAGATGGGCTGTAGTAAAACTATCAGCTGCATTATTAATGTTTCCATTTCACTATCTCATTCATATCATTATTATTCGGTTAACTTTATTTTTCCTTTCTAGGAAAAATAAGGAGTGGGCTTCATCGTTTCTCTTAAAATTCTTGATTCCTAGCGTCCCATAATTTTCATTTTCCTCTTCCTTCGTTCCTAGCTAGCTCTCTAATAATTACAATTCTCCTCGTCATTACCATCTATCATCTGCCACCCTATATTCAAATTTCGTATTTATAGCTTTAATTCATGATAATCTAATACGCTTCTCTTGTGAGTTTGTTACAAATTTTCTTTCCTCGGTAGCATTAGAATATCTAAAATTCCCGAACTTCACGTTCATTGATTTACTTTTAGATTATTTGCGTTTTAATTGAAGTAAGAAATTATTCTTACGAACTTCGAATCTCAATTTCTGAACCTAAGGGATGAATTTCCAAAAAGTATTTTTTAATTTTATTTCAAAATAAATACACTTTCTTTCTCGAAATAACTGTGATGTCAGCTGTGCTCAGTAAGATTTTTTTTATACATTACAATACGAAAACTTATGGAATTTAATTTACTGTAAATTAAAATAACATTAACAAAAAATATAATTTTTAATATTCGACTATTATCGTTATTAAATCTTATTTTGTGTAATATGTTTAATTAAATAACATAACGAGCTAGACACATTCAGCCGACGGGCTTTCATGCGCTATAAAAATAACTTGGTTACGAATAGTAATTTTACGCGCGCCCGAAAACGTCTGTAGTAAAAGTGCGTAGACTACCGAGATAAAATGGCGGTGTAGAAACGCCCGGGATTACAGGCCGCTTAAACAAAAAGTAAAAGTGAGAGCGATCTCCCGCTCGATATCGCCCTACCTGTTGCGGCGTCGCGTCAGCTTCACGCCGCACCGCGTTCAAACTTTTACGCGCCCTCCGTTCACGGTCCACCGGTGAGCACCATTGCCTAAACTACACTTACCTGAAGTTCCTTCTTGGTGGCTATCAGCTGCGACACCGGAATATTTTCGTACAACTTTTCTGATAGTTGAAATCAGTTTGAGGCTTGTTCTTTGACGTTAGGCAAAACTACATTACGCGTCGAGCGCGGAGGTTTCGCGAGCGCTTCTACGGAGGCAGGGCGTGCGACCGCGAAAGCGTGCAGAGAAACAGTGAGCTGAGCAGAGCGCTTGCCGCTCACCACCACCGCCCCTCGCCCGTTACCCTCGCCCTCCAAATCTAACCAAAGCTCTCTTTAACCACCTTACAAGTCCTTCGCTAAATAAAATTCTCGAAAAGATATATATTTAGGTAAAAAGGTTTATTTTTTAATCAGATAGATTCTTTTTCAACAAATCTGTAGTGTATTTAAGATAGGTATATATTTTACTTAATTTTCTAAATTAGAAATATACCTGTATTTACACTGGTACAACAAGTTTTACTTTAAGAAGGTTTTTAATTTGTCTTTGAAAGGCATTTATATCTATTCAAACTTTGATGTTTCTGACGATTGCGATCTCGTTCAAGTGTAGTCTGTTTAAAGTTAAAAGTTCTTTATGCTAATATGTTTACAGTGAGCAAGCGGGGTTTGTGACACCTGTTGTTCAGTATGTGCTGCTTTCGTCAAAATTTACAGCCGCCGTTTTACTGATAAAAAAGGATCTTTGTCTACATAAGTTCTTTGAAAATTGATAAACACGGTTTAAAAAACAAGGGACTTAAATGCATCTTTACCGCAAGAGATTTATAATTATGCTATTTAAAATTATGCTAAACGTAATCGATTAGAATACGTAAGAGATAGATAGATTTACTGAAAATAAATCCCGTCTATTACGAGTTGGACGCACGTACTGAGATTTCCATACATATATCTCATTTTTGATAATTCTTCGGAAGCATTCAAAATATTGAATAAGTTTATAATAGCTAAAACTATGCAATTTACTGTTTTAATTTTTACATATATTTAATTACTAACATTTTATGTTCATAAGAAATGACTGTGATATATAGAGCGTTGGCTATTTCTCATTAACATGAGAAATGGCCAGGTAACTTTTACGAGTGTTCTGATTTTTCTTTTGGATTTGAACTTAAATTATATCCAAATTTTAGCGTCATTTGTATTTTTAACGAAGAATATGCGAACTTGCTATTTGAAGTCCGTGTAATATGTGTTTATTTTAGCACGTCATCAGTTGTCAAATAAAAAATACTGCTCGTCTTTATGCGTCAATCAAATTTCGTCAGACATATGTAATAAATACTACAAACTACTCACGGTTACGTTGAAACATGAATCGTTATTATCTTATGATACGGGAAAAGAATCTATGTCTGCTCCAATATTTGTTAATTGAATTCACGCTGCTTGTTTGTTGTTTAATTAAAACTAGTTTAACTGTTGGTTTTCGATGCTGGTCTGTTAGATTCATTTATGATAGCTTCATGTTACGCAAAAAGAAAAATCTTTTAAAGATATAGAAAAATGAAAATGTAGTTTCGTGCTTAATTGCTTTAGTTTTAGTAAAAAAAATACTCTACTAATATAATAATACGATATTCAATTATAGTACCATCACTTGAGCTAGAAAAGAGAGTCAACCTCGGAATGAGAGATAATAAGCTGCAAACTTTTGTTAATATCGTTTGTGTATCACGAATAGATATGATAGCAACTGATCCTGCCTTTCTCATAATTATTATGTCAGTTAAATATTTTGTCGCCTTGTAATGATAGACTTATGACCAGATATAAATTCCATGACATTGAAAGATCTTAAACATATCGTTTTAGATCTTTTTTTTATGTCAATTGTAAATCTTCTTCGTCGTTTGTATGATTTTTTCTTTTTGCTTATAAGTAGATCAAACTCATAAAGTATACGATCTTTTACTAATGTTCCTAAGGACTCGCTCCTTTATTTTGTTTTTTTATTGCTATTATCTTTAAAGTCAGACGTATTTTACTATTTAAAAGTAAAAAATAATTCAAACCGGGACTCACCGCTGACCTTGCATTTTGCCATGTACAGCTGAGTTGAGCTGAGTGATACCCGCTCCCTGCGCTCTGTCTCAAATATGGTTTAACACTTTAACCCATAAGAAAATATGGAACAAAATTTGTAGAATCTTTAGAAACCATAGGAAGAGAGATATTTACAAAAACCCGATTTTTGTAATCTTTTAGACCTTGAATATATAAAGACGCGGACACGAGATTTTATGGGATTTTTGAGACAACTTTCTGTAAGTTTCTGCAAGTTTCTGAAAGTTTACAGTTTATTATCTCTCATTTTGAAGTCAACCCTCCTAATTAGACTGGACTTTTATGTAAGAATAAATATATGTAGCTCGACATAGGACATACATAAATTACTGCAGGTAAATATCGATTCCTTGTAATTGTAAGTTTGTTATATTTCTGCGAGCGAGTGATATTATCAAGAAGCTCCTATAGAGGATGATACTCTAGCACGGGAGATGCCAGTACCTAAACGGTACAATTATGTTGCAAGTATATATATCTATATAATACGGCCGTACTTTATATAATATGATATGTATGCTTCTTTTCCATTTATTTGTTTTAAAATACGAGTATAAAGATGCATACTGTGAAAGAATGCGATGATCACAGGCACACATCCAAATGTCGTTCCATAAATTGGCAACGTATACTGCTGCCCTATACATGTAGTAACCAAACTATTCTTGCTCGTAGATACGAAAATATTAATTTTGTAGGCGACACTAAGTTTCACTTTTAGTATGTCGGTCATACACCTAAATGATAAACGGTGTAGGGCAATCTATGCAAATGTCTTATCATAGGGTTCTATAGCTATAGTTACTACTATGCATTTAACATTTAAGCAGTGATAGTCTAGTGGATAAAGAACCGGCCTAGTGACCAACTGGTCCCCGGTTCGAATCCTCGCATGTACCACTAAATTCGTATTTTCGTACATATTTGTAATTATCACTTGCTTGGCGGATCGTGAGGAAACCCACACGTGCAAGAAATTATATTTCGAAAGACGTGTGACCTAACCTAAGGAAAGTCTGGTATATCCTCAGGGTCGTGGAGGTCTGACGGCAGTCACTCCATATAAAAAACAGTATCTTCGCCAAATCCTTAGATTTAGGTAGCGGACCCCGCCTATCCGAATGGATTAGGAAACGGGATAACCTAAGAAGAAGAAGACTAATTTGTATATGGTAGAAGAAAAGCGTATTTTGTTATTTTAAAATGAACTAGACTGATCTCATTGACAAATACTCGTACTTCCACAGGTATAGGGACATGCGTGAAGAAGGGGATCCTTCGTATTATCAAATTTTAAGATAGTAATACAGCCACACTTTTATATATAAATGGAGTGTATAACTTGAGGCTCTTGAGGTCAGGAGACCTAAAAACCGGTGAGGATGCATAAAAGGAGCTTTAATGTTAAAATCGCAAGTAAGGTGTGCATTGTAGTATTCAGTTCGCTCTGCTTACTCTGTAAGGGACATGGTGTGTAAATATAAATAAAAGAACTTCAAAGAAAAGAATACACAATACCTCTCAATGGCCATGAGTCACTCACACCGGTATAAAGAATAGCACTAAAGTGCAGAAAATTCCGTGTTGCTCTCTGAAATGTTGCTTTTCCAGCAACGTGCAGGATGCAGGACGCTCGCCAGGGACAGACATACATAGCCGAAACAAAATCACGAGCCTCGGAACACCATTGTTTAGGGACTGACTTCATTTTAAAATAATATAACTTTATTAAATAGGTACACAATGTGCAAATACATAGGTGGATTATTATGCTACTGACGGATATATACGTGTGCTAAAACACTTATTTCAGTCGTATAATAAAATAGTAGGAGGTGATATACTTTTCCGAAATTGGGAAGATTGGAAGCATCGATATTCAAGCAAAGATTTTAAAAATTCATGTCAGCCTGGTTGTCGTTTTTTTATACTACGAGTATTAAACTATCCCACAATTGTACAGCTTGCCTTATTAGCATTCACAGGTTGCTTACAACCTTGCTTAAATAGTCGTAAATGTATACTTACAACACCACAGGCATAACTCTTGCGTGACTGACCCTGTAAAAATTCGCTTCACTCTTTTTCATAGAAGAACATGGAATGGACATGGAAGTTCTTTCCACACCTTGAGGGTTCATTGAAGCAAAAATCTCCAAAGTTACGATGATATCTGTATCAATGTGTGAGGGTGTTTTAATGACGTTTTACATGATGATACTTTATATTCACCGCTTGATGATAATCAGTATTTAGACACCTTTTGATTTTATAATCAAAAGGTGTCTAAATACTGACGCAAATCCCCTGCGATCGGATTCGTAGGAACGACTGGTTTCATAACAAAAATAAAGTTCATCAAATGAGGATAATGCGAAATTTGCGGATAATCGTTTATCACATTAACCTCGTTAAAGGAAACAACGTGAGAGTAAAGAGAGAGAGAGAGTCGCATCCCTCTATTTCCTATTGACTTGGATAATTGGAAAAAGACTAGTAAATGTACCATGTTGTGTATATTATTGGGAACATTGAAAACCTGAAAGAGTAGTAGACAGGTTTGCAAAAACTACATCGCTACGATGTTATCGTAGCGATGTAGTTTCTTTTTGTATTCTTTTCAAAATTATTTTCTTCTTTTTAGAGCATTGAAATTTTCTTTTTATTTTATTTATTTATTTTTTAGTTACCATTGTATTATTGTCTCTGTTTCACAACCCATTCATTTAATTTAGAACATCATTGTTGACTGGTCGATTGCCCGTTAATTTAGTACACTCTAGTTCTTCAATAAGGAGACCTTCTAGTGATTTGACTCTACTTGAGCCGACGTACGCTTGGCCAGCGGCGAAGAGCTTTGAATCTAAATAGACAACGGCGTGGTCGGCAGTACTTTCATTTTGTGTACTGTGCAAGTCCAGCATTATATAATTGGCAACATCCTTCGTTCAGCAGTACTGTGTCTATATTTTGCTGGAAATTGTACAGACTTGGGTTGTATAAGGTGAAGATCATCTTTATTGAAGTCTATACGGATGGATGATATGTCAGTATATACATTTATGTTTTCTGGAAGCAAGGTCATATGTTTCATTAATATGTCCAATAGCTTGCACTAGATTAAAACACTTTGGCCCCAATGAATATTTCTTACTACTTAGGTAGCCCTCCTGTTTTATTTATATTGGATGGCATAATATTATTTAGATCTGTTGTCTGTTGACACTTTTTCGAGTAAAATCTATGTTGAATGCAGACGTTAGTTTTTTCGTATTCTTCTCAGTAAACCCTTTCATTTGATGCCCATATTATGGGAGCGCTCAAATAATAACTAGTCCGTCATCTTGGACGGTCCGCCATATTGGTACTACAGTAAAATCATTTTGTTAATTTTTTCGTATTCTTCTCAGAAAACCCTTTCATTTGATGGCCTATATCAGGGAAGTGCACAAAAAAATAACTGGTCCGCCATATTAAATTGCGAATGACATCACTTAGCTAACCATGCATTATCATCCAAACTAAACGTTTATGCAAAATTTCATCGGTTAAGGATAATTGCTTGAAAATTCAGTCACAAGATTTGACGCAAAATACAAACATTGCAAGTTAAATAAAAGCTTATAAAAAGTGATGTGGGTTTGTATGGCCTCTGTGGACCAAGAGGGCTGAACCAATTTTGGTAAAACTTTCAGGCAATCTTCAGATTAA
Source organism: Pyralis farinalis (assembly GCA_947507595.1). NCBI lineage: Eukaryota > Metazoa > Arthropoda > Insecta > Lepidoptera > Pyralidae > Pyralis > Pyralis farinalis. The sequence continues at coordinate 18,952,986 of OX382265.1, read as the reverse complement.
CCCAATGGGTGATCCTGTGAAGTTTGGTAGCGATCGAATTAGCCGTGCCGGGGCGGGTTGCTAATAAATTATGATTAATATATTGCAATACTACAGGAAGAGAACGTGCTGTAGCTGCCGGCACAGCTCTTAAGGTAGACGCTAGATCGTAGATATTTATTTACTTCATTTAACATACGTGCCAGTAGATACGTTGCCGAGGCTCTTGGAAATTTAATGCGGGGTAATTTTCCCCAACATTTATTCCCTTAGCCACACAACGATCTACCGGATACAAAGGATTAATAAAAAGTACTATTACTAACTCATATAACGTACCATGATCAAATTGGTCATGTTTTATCAGAAGGTGTCGGGAGCCCAAGGAACCCGCGAGCGTGCATGAAAAGAGCTATGAATGTTAAAGAAGCGAGTGCGATGTGTAAGGACCGCGTCTTATGGTACCCGGTTCTCTTTGTCTACCCCGCAAGGGACTTGGCGTGAAGATATACATACATACTAACTCATTATGAGAGGGATGTCGGACGTACAACCATATGACACACCTGATGAAAAATGGTTACCTAAATACGGAAAGTGTTGTGTTGAGTGTTGGTTTTCTGTCAGCTAAAGGTATTTCCCCAGTGATCATGAAAAACCGCACCAACGCAAAATAGACGGCGCAGAATATTAACGACGTGTGTTTACTAGGAACCATAACCGCTTAAGTTCAGAAAATATCGACCTACGAGATTTTTTTTTTATTTCAGCTCAGCATAACGGCTCCGCTTCGCCTGATGGTAAGCGAAAGGAGGAGTCCAAGTCGCAGCGGTGACTGACAAAATACTACAGTGTCCAGTCAATTGATGCTGCCTTGCTGGCCCACAAGTACTTCTTCGCGCTTCGTTTGAAGGATCCCATATTGTAGGAAGAAGAAAACACATATGCCAGCAAGGCGTTCCACTTTTTAATACTCGTAGTACGACAGACATACGTACGAGTTGTTGAAACTTTTTAGTACGCGAAGAAATGCTTCGCGTACTAAAAAGTTCTCAACATCGCAAGCCTGCACGTGTGGTTATATGATAGAAGGGAGAGAGTGGCATAAGGGAAAACAGTACTTCAGTGCACTCACCACGGTAAAGGCGCCTGAGCTCCGAAGCCTACCGGAGACAAAAGTCAATGACTATACATAAAAGTCATATTGGAACCAGATTTATTTTAAACTACGTAGAAATTAGCTGCAAAAGAAAGGTCTGGACAGCCCTGTGAATTGTGAAAGTCGGACGGTAGTCGCTCCATATAAAAATCAGTATCTTCGTCAAATCCGTAGGGTGGCGGACCCCACCAATCCTAACGAAAAAGGCAACGGAATATCGCTGACAAGAAGAATTATACTGTAAAAAATAATAATGGCGATAGACAAGCTCTCTATTCAACAACGGAGAATTGTCAATTACTCCATTCCACTCTCTCTATCTCCATGACATCACAACCTTGAGAAGAAATCGTTTTACATCAACAGGAATTACATATGAAAACTGTCCACTACCTTACTCATTGCACGTTCTTTCAACCATTCTATTTATTTGAATATTATTTTAGAGTTAACAATAAAATTCGAAGAAGCGGTGGAAACCGACTTTTAATTTCTAATGTCCCTTAACTCAACTCAGCATGCCTTCTCCGGATTTTGCGGACAAATTAATTTAAGATTTTTATTTGTCCCAACATGTGTAACAATATGTAATATACAGTAGTTACGCATTCAGGAGGTCCAACATGTTTCTCCAATAAATTTATTACGTTGGCAGATAGGCCGATAGGTGGGGGAATAGTTGTAGGTTTATTAGCGACGGCATACCGTCGCTAATAATTAAAATTATAGACAACGTAACAGTATTTTGTTAATTAAATTTGAGCGATAAAGTAGACAGAGAAAAGCGGTACTTCAGACTTGTTATATCAAATCAGACTGCACATGGAGTACTGCAGTCACGTTTGGGCGGGAGCACCTAGATATCAGCTTGGACCGTGTGACCCCGCTCAGAAACGAGCTGTGAGAATTGTAGACGATCCTAAGCTTACACACGGTATTGAACCCTTAAGTTTATGGAGAGATTTTGCCTCCCTTTGTGTGTTCTACCGATTGTACAATGGGTTGTGTTCTGAAGAATTATTTGATATGATGCCGACAGCTACTTTTTATAAACGCACCGCTCGCCGACGGCAGGAAGTTCACCCTCACATGCTGGAACCGCAATGGTCCAGATATTCCAGAGAAGTTTTCTTCCAAGAACTCTCAAGTTGTGAACAAAGTTTGAACAAAAAAACTAGTTCTAATTTATAGTAATTACATAAAATTTCTACTTACATTGGAAAAAATTTACTCATATTTTTTAAATATTTTTTACGTTACATCACGTCTGCATCTATCATCAACCTAGCGTTGTATATACGTGGAATTTAATATACTCACGACTATCTCGAGCCGCTCTACGCAACTCAAAGACTGGGTGGATTTTCATCAATCTCTATCAGTTCATCTAAGCCGTGCAACTAAGAGGGTACTTTCACAAAACTGAAACAGCAGGAAAGTTAAAAAATAAATAAGTGCGTGTCACATTTAAGATGGCGTTTTTACAGAATTTCCAATATATGAGTAACATCCATGATATTGAAAACGTGCATGAGCTAGGGTATTCTTATATCATATCAATCAATAGGCTTCTTCCCGCGCTTTTGACGAGTGACATTGTTCTTATACTTGAAATTTTTACAATTCGGTGTAAAATTTGTTTTATGTGACAATTTCGATAGTGTTTTGTAACATATGTGCTAGTGCAATTATACAATAATGAAAAAACTCAAATATAACACGTTTATGCACTTTTTGAAAGACGTGAATAAGTTCATCAAGAAAGCCTTGTAAAATTCCTATCGTTTTACGTGTGATATTTAAACTAGGTTGATTGGGTTGAAGTATCCTTTCCAAGTATTTTTTGAGCACAGTTCCTGAAGCTGGAACATAGAATAAAGATTTTCAAATGGTTCTAAACTGATGACTTGGCTGTATGGGCTAGATACCTTTGCCTTTCCCCTCAGGGATAAAAAGAACCAAAAAAAAAAAACAATAGGCCTATCAAAATCAAGATGACGTGTCTTAGACTGTTTCTAAATCATAAACCATGTTTAAGAACACACAAAAAAGATAAGATCTCTACATACATATTTCACGTTTATTTCTCACAATTGAATACAATTTTTACTATGTTTGTGTTGCATCCACATTCAGTTATTAAAATTTTTGACATATTCCTATTTTATAACTATTAATGAAAATAGTCCTTTCATTAGATAATATATAGTATTTAATAAATACTATATATGTCTAATTTTATCTGGTATTCTGAAGATCACTTTATATGTGAAGTGTTGCAATAAAGGTTTATTATCAGAAGCCTGGCGATCGAGTGGTGGGTGACTGAAATCACAAAATACAAGCCGAAATAGCTACTGTAATGCCAATGGGCATTGTCACGTCGGAACAAATATTTGTACAACCTACAAATATTTATTCAGTCTGTGTGTGGTACCTATTTTAGTCTATCGTTGTGTTTGGTCAGGTTACAGGTTACATTACAGGAGGTAATTTCATGTTTTGTGTACGCGTAATTTCTCTACCCATTCCATACAAATGTCGGGGAAGTAATTAATGGCTGTACTAATTACATACATTTTGACGAGCTCTGTGGCGCAGTGATTAGTAACGTTACTTCGACACCAAAGCTCGTGGGTTCGATTGTCGCACAGAATAAATATTTGTGTGCGTGAATATATTTGTTTGTCTCCACCTGGATGTTTTTAAGTGAGCCTACCTCACTTAAAAACATCCAGGTGCATCCATTTAGCCTTTATGAACAGAAAATCTCAGCCAAATAACAACTCACTAGAGGATTTTTGTGTCCCTGCGAGTGAGGTTACCAGTAAATCCTTGGCGTTGCTGTGCTAGCAGAAGTGGCATCGTACAAGCGACACTTAACATAATGCAAGCCTTCACAGGCTACAATAACCGCTTTACATCAGGTGGGCCGGATGTTTGTATACCTCCCGACGTTATATGAAAAAGATGTAATGACATTGCTCGGCCTGATTACGTAAACATGACCGAAGTGACTGATAATTATAAAAGTATTGAGAGAACGCGCGCGCACTGAGTGTGTTGTTATTGTCAAAGTTGGTCACAGAGAGTACTCTCCCTGCCAATCATTCAAGCGGCTCAATTCACTTGAACGATTGGCGGGGGTACATGGTCAAGTGTTTTGTGCATTCGACAATTCATACTGAAGGGTTGGCGATGAATACATATTTGAGACTATCTAGTCGAGAACTTGTAAAACAGCACGCATACGGCACGCTATTTTATTGTGGATCGGCTAAGGCCAGTGTTTTCACTTGAATGTTAGTGATTTTTTTACACTACATCGGTTGGGATACAGACCTACGACCATATACAAAGGTCACGTTACATTACACATTACAGTGCGCAAACCCAGTTTCGAACCTTGCTGGTTTTTATAAGGATTCTGGCGTCAGATTCGTGTGTAGGACGAATCCTACATAACATTAACTGAGAATCTGCTCCTTCCTTCTTCTTAGCGTTATCCCCGTCCGTTTCACAGTCCATTATGATTGGCTACCTAAGCCCTCAGGGTTCGCCAAATCTAAGGATTTGTCGAAGATACTGATTTTAACACGGAGCGATGCCGTCACTGCCGTGGCCTCCACAACCAAGGATGAAAACCAGACCTCGGGATGTTTTCCATCACCGAAAACATGAATTTAGTGATACACGCCAGGATTTGAACCAGAGACCAGTTGATCAATAGGTAGGTTCCTTTTCCACTGGGCTCTCACTCCTGCAGACATAGATTTTTAATAGAAGGATCATAGCACCAGATTAGATAACATTAACTGAGAAACTGCTATATATATATATATATGAAGTAAGTTTATGACTTTAGTAATTTTGTTACAATTCATTATTTAGCTGTAATGATATTATCTTTTAAATATGTATACAACTGTCATTACAATCTACGGAAAGTTATGTTCAGATGCGAGAATAAAGAAGAATAATTACACCTTTTCAATTTATTTATTTATTTATTTTGAGCAATGATTAATAGCAGTTCATTGAATTTGATTTGATTGCTTAAATAATAACAAAATCATAAACGGCTTTAGTTATCCAAGTTATTTGAACGTAAGCACTCCATGGGTAACCTGCTTTTTTTTTCTCAATAATTGTACAATACATCATAAATGAAACATAAAATGTACAATATAACCAACTTGACAAAGGATACAGGAAGTGGACAAGCAAATAAATTATGAACTTTTAGATTTTCACTTGTTCACGATACAATTTCCCTTAACTTAAAGCTCGATATTAATTAATTGTTCCATGCATCAATCGCCTAGCGGAGTAGGTATACTGAGCTGAGTGCAACATCATCTGTCCTTATACACCTTACTCGGTTCACATTATTATTCGCTATACTTATAAATTAAGTATGTACGTATTTTATGTTCCCAAACATACACATACATGCTCGAGAGAGATGTTTTAATGATGGTATTTTAAAATTATAATACCATCATTAAAACACCTCTCTCGAGCGTAAAAATCGGCCATTAGCTCATTCTCATTTGCCTTAAACAAACATTTTCATTCGATTTGGATGAATTTAATGGATTAATTGCTTTGTGCATTATGGAGTTGCAAGCTCCTAAAGTATGATCGCTACTGCAATGGATATTTATTTGTAATCACCGTGCTGCCATTGGAGAGAAATAAAAGACCGAGTCGCAAGGTTGCAAGAAACATCCTCATTAGGTCTGAAAATAATTAATTACACATATATTTTAAAGTAAAACTTCTTTACGCACGCTTAACTTGGGGAGTAAGCTGGTGAATGCGTGACGAGAGCGTTACGAAAAGTGTGATCGGGTGAGGCGAACGGCACACATTTTGTTCCTCTCTTACTCAGTACATGGGTAGTCTATAGGAGTTTGACTGCTTTCGAGTAATATGAAACGCTGGAAAGTGGAAATTAATATTTTTGGTCTAGCTGACTGTTGGAATTTAAGGTCGTTAAGGATGAACGCTTGGGACAAATGTATTATGTGAAAGCACGCAATGGGAAGAATAAGGACATCCTAGGACACAACACATATGACAAGACACTGAATGTACATGTCAAGCATAAACGCTGCCGACTTTACGCTGCATACAAGCAAATAAATTCGTATTTTAATCGTGTTTGGATGCAGCTTCTTTCGAGTAAAACTCTACAGCCATTGGGGGCGTCCAGGGCACGTTACCGCCAGCATCTATGTTTCGCCAACCTCACGACCCAATTTTTAGGATGTATCGAGGCGGATGAATCTTAAGAATAACGTTTAAATGCTCCTCTACGATGAAGCTCTTTACATGCTACTGGACATGTTTGTTGTACTAAGACTCCTTAGCTACGGATCTCGTATATTCACGTAATATTTCCCGGCACGCTAGGCATTTTAGAACAATGAAACATATATGAACGCTAAATTACGGCCACGGTTGACAAGTGTTCGGTGCATGAATGTTTACTTAGATTGACCTAATTAAATGTATTCATTCACATATACAAATACATATTCCTTGAAACAAAGTTGATTGATTAATAGTACGTTCACTGAACGGAAGGATAAATTTAGTACAATTTGGGATGAGACAATTGCTTATATAAGAAGCACCATGCATGAAACTTTTTTATACCACCAAGGTGGCAAACAAGCGTACGGCCTGCCTGATGATAAACAGTCACCGTAGCCTATGGACATTTGCAACACCAGGGGTGTCACTCATGCGTTGCCGACCCTCTAAAAACCTCTTTGCGCCTTGATTGAAGAGCCCCATGATGTAGTCCCTTGGGAAAACCTTCGCACGGGGTCTCTCGTTTAGTTGGTTGTGTGGGTCCAGACAAGCGACTTATGTGATGACCACAATTAAACATTACAGGAACGACGACCACATCGACAGAGCGTAGCGTTCTTTGCCGCCGGTGAGACGATACCCCGTTTCGTGCTAACTGTGGCGGAATACTCGAGATCTAGAAGCTTGGAAATAAGACCTTCGTACTACATCCAGTAGAAAGCCTGTTCTACCTCTAGGAATACTTCGACCGTCGTGTGTCCACGTGCAAGGTTCTCAGTACAACATAATTATCAATCTTAATAAATAAATTGGAGCAAGTGCGCTGGTTGGAGACTCAACGAGTACTGAGCTAATCTAAATGTCTAAATATTTCTCACTAGGTGTAAGGATTGGTCGAATCAGATGCATCAAAAGTCATCTCACCAATTTATAACTGTGCTCGAACAAGGTAATTGGTCTATAACGAGCCGGGCAACGATAGTCTTTACCCGGCGTTGGTAAGTCTATAACCCGGTCGGGGCGCCGCACCGTGGGATGTGTGTTGTTCCTAATATTCCAATAGTGATCCGCGTTAGTGCTATGACGTACTTTCGATATGGTTGCTGCAGAATAGTGTTTGAAACCGTATTCTCGAACGGCGCACCAGAAGCTACCAGAACCGGACAATCTCCTGCTCTGAACCCGTACGTACAACCACAATACAAACTGTTCCACGTACAGCGAACAGACAATAAAAGCCTCCAGAATGGTGCAACGGATGCAACCCCCCTAGGTGGACGACTAGTTGACTGAAGCTACGGAACCATCAGCGATGTTTTCCTCAGTCCCCGGAGCAGATTTCAACAGGCAGAGTACACAGGCCAGTCTTCTACGTCAGAGACTTTTCGTTCTTTAAAGGCAATATATTTTTATTTAGGTCTCTAGCTAGTGCCTATTTGAAATAATCAACGATTTTAGAAGCCCGCTCTAGTGACGTTTTTGCCTTCCAGAGGAATCCTATTTTTTAGGATTCCGTACCCAAGGGGTAACACGGACCCTATTTCTGAGACTCCGCTGTCTGTCCGTCCGTCTATCACCAGGCTGTATCTCATATTTAATATTTAAGGGGGCTCCCATAGAACAAACGTGATTTTTTTGCTGTGTTTATAAATAATGGTACGGAACCGTTCGTGCGCGAGTCCGACTCGCACTTGGCCGGTTTTTTATTTAAAGACGACAATTTTGTATCTTTATTACGTAATAATTATTTTACATATGTAATTCTAATCCTTGTATACCAACGTTTATGTGTATCTTAACATTAATAATTCTTCATGTACAAATAAATTGTCAATATAAACTTCATTTTTCTCTGTGTCTACCTCGCAAGGGATTTGGTCTAAATTATTAAATAGATAGATAAAGTTTTACAATGAGTGAGCAATATAATTGTCTCCATTTACATTATTAACTGTGCACGGACATTATAAACGTTCGTTAAATTATTCCGTACATGCAATTTATTTGGCTTCTGGATAATGAATATACTGATATTCGTTTCTGCTATACGTATCACACTCGCTTTCAAGCCATCTCGATAAAATACAACAGCTTTCTCGTTGTTGTTTTGTCGTAACCTGTTGGGATTCCACTGACTAGAATTTCTGTAATCGCTTCGTCATCAACCATTCTATGTTAGAAATTGGATGAACAGACATACAATATATGCACAATATCCCAGTCCTGTACAGGATAATCTCGAAAAACCTTACTGAATTACATGCAAAAACTTATACTCATTAACAAAAAATAAAAATAATCATTTATTCTTCATCCTTCTAGCGTTATTCCATTATTTAATCCAATAGGGTGGGCGGGATGATTGCCTAAGGATTGGTGATGATGTTGATTTCACAAGGAGTGACTGCCGTCTGACCGCTATAACCCAGAGCCCAAACCAAACCTTTCGTAGGTTACTAATAATTAAGTAGTCCACTAGTAATTGACTCTCTTTCTCTTGTAGAAGTTTTATAAGAACAGATATTATTTTCATTTCAAAGTCATAAAAAAATACGTAGGGAAGTGACAGTATCCACATTCTTCTTTCGCATTATTTTCCACACATTCTTACCAAATTTTCCAGTAGTCATCCACATCTAATAGTTGTGTCCATACTCCTTCTACGTTTATTTTACAACTTTCAATTCGATTCGATTCGATTCGTGATCTCTGAAAGTGACTCGTGCCAGGACTTCCACCTCTTAAAAAAAACCACAAACCAGTCTGTTACCAGGTAGTAGTCCATTTCAAGAGTGTGTCCTCTGGAGGTTCTTAGGATTACATATAGGGATGCATATTAGAATAAAAGCGATTCATATTACGGGATAAAGCATTCGGCACAAGCATAGATAACAGAAACAACGGGAGATGTGACGAGGGGGCGTGGTCGGTGTCGCCGCAATATGCTCAAAACGAGAACATTGCCAAGAACAGTTAGTTAATTGCAATCAAGTTCGATTGAGATACGTTGCTCCTTGTTTTAGCAAAATGCCAAGTTGTGCTGTTGCCTTTTTGCAAAAATAGAAGTGCAGTGGTTAACTTTAAATCAAATGGAATCACTTATCACCTATAAGTACAAATAATATTACGTTTTATAAGCATAAGTACAGAATTAATTTCAAAAATTCTCTGACGCCATTTCTACCAGGGCCTTACCACGATACAAATTATAAATATCAAATTTCTCATTCTTAATCATACATTGCTTTTCTACCATTACGCAGTCGCCACCGCTCATTTACCAACACGCAATGTAAAGCGAGTAATATTATTCGTTCACTGTGTGTACAGTTTCGAGATACGGCCGCTTGTTTCTGCCGGTTTATAAATGTAGTAGTGCGTGCTTACTTGGGTGTTGTTTAAATAAACATCCAACGACAGCGTCTTAACAAATGTGTGTCGATGTACTTGTGTGCGTAGAATGATATTTTTTATTTATTTAAGTGTGTGAGTGTTTTATGGTGGGGTGAAACTCGGCGACAACCGTCCCGGTGTAAACTCGCGTGGTATGTCACATCTCCCATTGTTTCTGTTATCTATGGGCACAAGCGTCTAATTGTCTAGTCTAGTTGAGAGCTCGATGACGTCGTTGCGCGTGTCATTCTAATCGAACACGCAGGTTAAGTAACGTCGACCGCAGCCTGTCTAAGGATGGGTTTATCTATCTCAAGTTTCACCGTGCTTCGGAGGGCACGTTAAGTCGTCGGTCCCGGCTGTTTCGATAGATGACAGCCGTTAAGCTAAGTCAGTGGCCCTCAGGCGGCTTGAAAACACTGGCCTCCGCCAATCCGCATTTGAGCAGCGTGGTGGAGTATGCTCTAAACCCCTTCGGTTGAAGGGAGACCCCTATCCCAGCAGTGGGATGAATAAGGGTTGATGTGATGGTCTAATTGTCACATACATCTCAAATTAGTTTGCTTGCTTCATTCACTCATTGGGGTGTTTTCTTATTTCAATAGCCTCGCGCAACATTCTCGGCATGTAGCGATTCTCCTTGGCGAGGATTTTTGTGTGAATCGAAACATATATAATTAATCCATCCATGTCGGTAAATGTAATAATTTAATAACTAATGTAAGAGAAATACCACCTTAGTCTTCCTGCGAAACGTAAGGTTCAACAAAATAAATAAAATACGCGATACTTCCGTTAAAATTGGAAGATGAAAGTGTGAGGAGTACGTATGTACGTCTAGTCAGTGAAAGACTTGCAAACGCGAGTCTTTCCGACTCAGATGTAGACGAATGTTGGAAAGTTCTGAAAGAAAGTATGGTGGACAGTGCGAAAGAAGCATGTGGATGCGCAAAGAGACGTAGAACACTGAGAGGAGATGCCTGGTGGGATGCGGAGGTTCAATCCTCCGTGGAAAAAAAGAGGAAAGCGTGGCTGGATTACGTATCATCTTTGCCAGAGTGATGGTATGAAAGAAATAAAGGAAGAAATATACCGTCGATGCAAGAATGACTCCAAAGCTTTAGTGAAAGAGAAGCGTGAAAGACTACATATGATTGAGGAAGAGAAGCTGACGAAGAACTCCGAGGCAAATACCAAACTCTTCTGGAGAGAGGTAAAGAAGTCTCGAAGTGGTTCGTCAGCATCCAGAATGGACAAGATAAGATGTAAAGCTGGTGGCATTCTTGCTAACACTCAGGAAGTGTTAGAACGGTGGAGTGAATATTTTAGAGAAATGTATGATTATGTCCATGACGCTGGCATTGTGAATGAGTCTGTGATTGACTCGGCAGTGCCAGCGTACCATGAAAACATTACTATGGATGAGATTGAATGGTCGATACGAAGTTTGAAAGATGGAAAGTCAGCGGGAATCGATATGGTAACAGCTGAGATGATCAAGCTAGGTGGTACCTGCGTTAGGGACGCCTTCTGGTTTTTGAGCAAATTATGCTGGAGAACCGGAAGGGTACCGAGCGATTGGAGACGCGCGGTCATCGTGCCCTTGTATAAAGGCAAGGGCTCACGTATGGACTGGGCCAACTATAGGGCCATCAGTTTGATCAGCTTAGCAGCTAATGTGTATGGAAAAATCATTGAAAGGAGAATGAGGGTGAAATCCGATGGAATGCTTTGGGAAGCACAGGGTGGATTTCGAAGCGGCAGAGGATGTACGGATCAAGTTTTTTCACTCCGCAACATCGTAGAGAAGCTTTGGACCAGAAGGTTTTCTGCGGTTTTGTGGACTTTGAGAAAGCATTTGATAGAGTCGTGCGAAAGAATCTCTGGAACATTTTGCCCGGATATGGGGTTGACGGTGACCTACTCCGTGCTGTGCAATCCACTTATTGTATTGGATTGTACAGCATGTGTGCGGGTGGACGGCAGCTTGTCGCCCTGGTTTGATGTCAACATTGGTGTCAGACAGGGATGCGTGCTGTCGGCTCGGCTGTTCATCCTGTATCTGGACAGTTGTCTTCAGAGAATAAGAAATGTGAATGTGGGAATGCGAATGGGTGACTCAGTGGTCAACTGCCTGCTTTATGCAGACGATGCGGCATTAATAGCAGAATCACCATCCGAACTGCAAACACTAGTTACAACAATGAAAGATGATTGTATGAAGAAAGGCTTACAATTGAATGTGAAGAAAACCAAGATAATGGTATTTGAAAGAGAGACAACCAGTACGAACACTAGGATTATGGTTGATGATGTAGTGTTGGAGCAAGTGAATGAGATTGCATATCTTGGAAATGCTTTTAGCAGCAATGGAAGGTATACCGCTGATGTGGAGAGACGAGTGAGTGCCGGGAATAGGGTGAATGGAGCGTTGGGTAAACTTCTAGGCAGCCGAAATCTAAGCCAGAAGGCACAGCTCGCTGTACACAACGCGGTGCTAATTCCAACGCTAACTTATGAAAGTGAGAGCTGGGTATGGCAGAGAGAGCATGAAAGTAGAATAAATGCGGTCGAGATGCGAGCATTGCGCAAAATTTGTGGCATAACGCTTGCTGACCGCGTTCGTAATGAAGACGTAAGAGTAAGAGTTGGTCTAAAAGAGAGTGTCGGTGTTAAGATAAGAAAGGGCATGCTCCGTTGGTTCGGACATGTAGAAAGAATGCGGGACGAAAGAATGACGAAACAGATATACAATGCAAAAGTGGAAGGATGTAGGAGCCGAGGAAGGCCGAGACTAACCTACCATGACCAAATTGGTCGTGTTTTATCAGAAGGTGATGTCAGAAGCCCCAGGAACCGGCGAGCGTGCATGAAAAGAGCTATGAATGTCACAGAAGCGAGTGAAGTATGCAAGGACCGCGTCTTATGGCGCTCGGTTCTCTCTGCCTACCCCGCAAGGGACTTGGCGTGAAGATATACATACATACATACATACATATACATACATACTTCCGTTAAAAATTGTTTAATTCAATGTGTAACAATCGCAAAAATCAATAATCAAGACAATACTAAATTTGTACATTTTTTTAAATAAACTATACGAAATTGAGAGGTGTGTGTTTTACTCTCGCATTTTAAATGCATCCCTTGATTAATGTGTAAACAGCAGAGGAAATTTTTTTGGGTCACATCAAACACTGTGCTTTGTTGTAAAATCTTTTCTTTAGTACGGCAGTGTTCTGAACATTGTGTGTAGGCGCACACAACAACTCTCTTTGTTTTCTAGTGTAGCTGAGATCTTGACCTTTGAATTAATATACTTTTTAGATTGGTCATGTCTGGACATTTTTCAAAGGCCTTAGAAAATAAATACATAAACTTATAATTGTATTTTTATTACGTTATGTTCGAAGCGTTATCCTATTTAAGTATTTTAATAAATTAATTATTTATTGTAGGAAAGAGAAAATTTCGCACTTGACTATAAAATACAAATCTTATATTTGAAGAAAAAATATTTATCATAATTACTATATTAGATGGCTTAAAGCCATCCAATCATGTATGTATGAGACATACAAATAAATTCGCTGTAAATAAAGAGAAATGCTAATTACTATTTTCATAATGACCACTGGCAATGACTTCGTTACTGTTTTTTTTTATTATTTGGTGTAGTATAATTACTGAAGTATTCTCTAAATTGACGAAAGCTTATATTTGTGATAATAATTATCAAAATTCAAAGTCCATCTCAATCGAAGGAGACGTTCAACAGTCCAGTGTTTTGTAAAGCTGAGGGTAATCAATCTAAGCTCTATGTACTCTAACTTATCTATGTACTCTAAATTCTGATGCATTATAATAGTAACGAATCTGTCAAGGTACAGATTCGTTACTATTATAATCAGAGATCCAATTGTATCACTAATTATAACAGTAACATATCCCAAGTCTTAATCAACCAAACTAAGGGACGATACCTATGTACTTATACGGATGTAACTTACAATATATGTGCCAGGTTCGTTCTATACAGTTAATTTGGAAACTACATGGGCTCAATTTTGGCAGTTTCAAACAATTTAATTGTTTAAAATGCTGTGAAATAGAATAGAGAGACCAATTTCATTAAGTGAACATGCCTAATTACAATATTGTTTCCATTTTCTCTGACGGCGGTGGCATTTATTTATAGCAGTGTTAATGTTCAATAACTTTTTATTTTAGTTTTACACTTTTAAAAGCATTCTTACCATGTAGCGAATGAAGTTAAATCATGGATAAAGTTTGTGAAAAAGACAGTTTATACTTTTCGATACGTGAGATATATGAAGTATAATCAGACAGTCTCAAACACTGACGAACTTTAAACAGCTCGTCAAAAACTACTATCTTTCAATTTAACCTTCTGAACTTATATATATATGCTTCAATCTTGTTCAGTCTTTCTTTTGGTGTCGAACATAACTGCATACTTTTGTGTTGCATCTATTTTCTAAACATAAATTGTGTAATTGTATAAGGTTCTTTTACTTTATGTCATTATGCGCCACCTACCTTTATCTATGTTAATTCTCCTTTAAGTTAAGGTTGCCTGGAAGAAATTGCATTAGCGATAAGGCCGCCTATTGTACTTTCTTATATAGGCTATGTATATTGGTGCAATAAAGAGTTTTGTATTGTATTGTATAATCTCTCCTCTGTTTCTGATATCTGAGTATTCTTTATCTTTATCTTTACTATATCACTTAATCTTCTACCTGTCACTTGTAAATGCTTATAATTATTCTTGTTAATTATCATTTTATATAAGAAAATGTATATAGTACTCGTAGGACTTGGCGACACTGATTTCAGCCAGGTTATGATTTTGTAGTATCAATTTCTATAAGGAGCTTTAAACTTGTACGTCTGGCGAAGTAATAGTCGAAGCGAAGGCATAGTCTGTATATGATAATAAATCATTAACATAAACTATCAACTATAGGGAATGTTAGGGTAAATTCATTTATATATACTATACACCTTAAGCTCGGTGGCTCAGTCGTGAATGACGCGACTTTGACACCAACGCTCGTGGGTTCGATTCCCACACAAGGCAAACATTTGTGTACATGAACATGTCTGTTTGTCTTGGTCTGGATGTTTTAAGGGAGGTAGGGCGCATTAAAGCAGCCCGTTTGGGGAAGTACCTCCACCTCACAGAAAACCGCAGCCAAATAACAACTCCCTAAAGGGTTGTTGTGTTCCTGCGTGTGAGTGAGGTACCAGTAAGCTCCCAAGGAGTTGCTGTGTAAGCAGCAGAGGAGGCATCGTGCGAGTGATATTTAATATATCGCAAGCGTTAATAGGCTACGGTTGCCGCTTCACATCAGGTGGGCCGTATGCTTGTATGCCTCCAGACGTAGTAAAATAAAATAAACTAAAAACAAATTAAAAGGTTGTCTTGTTCCTGTGTTCCTGTGGAGTTACTGACAGTTACAGGTTCACACAAGCAATACTTGTTCTTGTACAAGCGTCCTCCTGTTAGGGTAAGCGCTTAACGTCAGTTGAGCCATATGCTTAGCCAACAGGCGCTACATCGGTTGACATGTAGACATGCTACTAATATGGCATAAAATATTATCAATGTTAATGCGTACCACTGCTTGTGTTCGCCGTACGTGTCGCAAAATATCGACTTAATAGCATTTGAGCATATCTGAAATTGAAAGATTTATTTCATAAATCTTTCGATTTCACGTTCTGCTGCAGGATCAAGCGGACGGATCTCACTACTTTCATGTAAATATGACAAGAAAATAATGGGATGGGCAGATTTTTTTATATTTCCTACTTTTCCCATTGATGGTAATAAAATCTTAAGCTGTGACAACTCATAAATAGACTTAAATAATGAAGTCCGACTCCAGTATCGATACCTACTTGAGGTGTAATATATTGTCGACTACTATCGGGACTCTAGTTATAGTATATTAATAATTTCATGTATCCTGTCGGGAGACTTAGAAACCGACTTACGTGCATGAGATGACCTATGAATATGAATGAAGCGAGTGAAATGTGTAAAGATCGAGTCATTCACGCTTTGTTCTGTCTGTCTACACCGCAAGGGATTTGGCGTGAAGTTATAGACATATAATTATGCGCTGTGTATAGCGTGTATAAAACGGGTCCCAAAATGAGATCCTTGGGGGTGGCACCTCAATTCACAAGGATCACATGTGAATATTGGGTAGAACCATCAACTGCACGTATATGTACAGTTTGCGTACGTACGAAACTAATTTACTGTGCCTATCTTAAACCTGAGGATTATTTTAAATCAGAAAGCTCCCGAATAGTCTACTAGGACAATAATAGACCTATTGACTCGGTTCTTCCGAAAGCCAGCTGTAGCCATAGGTAAGTTGTTAGGCAACTATAGTCTGTTCACCGAGAGTTGACAAAAACAGGGCTTCTTAACTCATTACATATTGCGGCTCGCTAATTATTTGAAAACTTATGTATAAGTAGTGTGTATAAACGACATGTATTTTGTTACTTGTCGGAGTTCGAAATGGATGAGTAAAACGCCAATATTGTGACTAAGAAACTTTTATTAAACTACTCAACAAAAACCAAATCGCTACACACATACAGTACCTACACGATCTCGTAGCATTATTACATATTATTGAACGACGAACATGACGAAGTCTCAGAGTAGGAGGAAAAATCAGAGTCGTTGACGTTTATTATGAAACGTTCAATGACTTCGTCCACCGTACCGTCAATTTGTAAAAATCTATCCTCTTCTTTTACTGTGTGGTCAATGCATTTTTGCCAGGTTTAATTTTTATCTGCCATGTTTCTAAGGAACAGCTGTTCCTTAGAAACACTATTGCAGGATTGCCGTAGCGTAGAAAAAGAAATAAAATAAAAATATTTATGTGTTTATTTTTTATTACATATTAATTACTAAAAAATCAATAAAAACCAATTACACTGCTAATAATTGCCCAGTCGGGCCGCGCTTGACAACAAGTACGTGCCTCGTACTACGAAGATGGTAAAAGCGGGAAATAAGCGACAACCGCCATATAGAATGCGATAATTAAGCGACAGTAATTATTCGGAGACGTATCATAATATTTATCAACTCTCGGTGAACAGACTTTGCGTTCATTAGCAATATAAACATTCACTTATCCTGCCAAGGCGGAGATCGAACTCACGACCGCCCGGTTACCGATCGAGTGCTACCTACAAGTACTAAAAGGAATGTGTCAAATTTTTCTATACGTTTCGTATAGAGGTATATGACCCCATATAGGTACCTACTAAGTAGGACGCTTAGTATACAGCGATATGACAGAAGCTATATTCATGGGGTTAGAAGCTTTATGCCTACTTCTCAATATGATTAGATAGCGATATGACAAGATAGCGTTATGAATTATTCTCGATATGACTACTTCGTGGTTGGGCTAAGTAGCTATCCGACCACATATATACACGCCTTGTTATCAGATTGACTTAATATCGATGTGACGTACAATCTTCCTAATATTATAAATGCGACAGTTTGTGAATGAGTGTGTATGTTTGTTGTAAGTTGTTCGCGCTATAACGGTTGAACGGGATTGATATGAAGCCACACACGTTTCTTTTAAAGTCAGGAGGCACTATGCGTACGACCCAAATAATGTATAGTGTACCGTAGCCTGTAAATGAATGTATTACATGAAGTATCGAATATCACGTTTCCACCGCTGCTGCTAACACGGCAACACCTTAAGGGCTTACTGACAACCTCACTTACTTGGAAAAGAATACATGTTAATCCAAGTCATGGTCTACGTGCGCAATAGAGGTAGGGTGTATCTAAGCTACCCATTGGGAGAATTACCTCCACCTCACAGATAACCACCGCCAAATGACAACTCCCTAGAGGATTGTGTTCCTGCGAGTAAGTGAGGTCACCAATACTGGTAACCTTTCAAAGCCACTTTACATCAGATAGACCGTATGCTTTTACCGCTGCCGCCGTTGTATAAAAATACCTCACACTTCAGAACAGATGCTTGTTGAACATATCAGATTATCCCCTTACCACGGAATTCCTGTACTTATAACCTATAATAATAAAGACTTTGAATTTAAAATAAATAATTTAAACAAGGAAGATGTGAATTAAACGCGCATTCATACGCTTTAGAAGTTTTTATTCCTGGCTAATCGGTTACCAAGCAACGTGTTGTTAAGTCACGTTTTGTTTTAAAATATTTAAAATTTTGAATATTATTGTATTATTTTATCTCATAAAAATGGAAACTAATTAACGGTTTAATAAAAATAATAAAGAAGCTCTTTTTCATCGATACAATTCTGTGTCGAACCATTCAGGTGGAACATCCTTTTGGCGTTGCTATACCTAAGAGACAATTGTGCAGTGCTTATGAAGAAAATACACCTATACTCAAGAAGAGTGCACAAGTGTGAACAAGATTATGACAAAATGGAAGAAGACCTTTTAATGGATAAGGCATAAGCAAACGTACGCGAAGACATGCCTTCAGTAAAAAACGTTTTTGAACAAACTCTACAACAATTGCCTTTTACTTCAACCTATAGTGGCAGGATGTCCTATACAGACATCGTAAACGATTCCTTCAAGTGCAAAAAACCAAATTTTCAAAATCTATCGAAGTGACGTTGCCAAATATCAAGAAAACTTTTTGATTGCAGAGTTTGCATTATCAAAAGACGATAAAACATTTATACTCTCAGCGCTGTTTTCCAAAAGGATTATGAAAACGTATGCAGGCCAAGCAAAAGTTTTCTTTTCCTTGGACGATGGAACCTTTAAACGTGTACCCAAGCCATACTATCAATTGTTCTCCATTCACGTGGACATTGATAGTACGGAAGAGACGACGAATATAATTCTCGTACTTTGTGCCGCCTTACCTAGTAAAAGCAAAACAACAGATATCGCTTTATTTACTATAATAACGTCATGTGCTTAGAGTACAAATAAAAAAAAAATATATATGTGATTACGAATTGGTACTAATCAGTGCCTTTCGGAAAGTTTATCTATAGGCAAAAATTACAGGATGTTGCTACTACTTCAATAAAGTGGTGTGGACCTACCAAAGTCTGAAGAAGGGCGAAACGGAAGGGAAACAGAAACGGAGGGAGACTTTGTACAAAATTCGTCTGCGTGGCTACCACTGTCTCACCTATTTCTACCGCCAAGCAACTATATTTATATAGCTGTGTTCCGGTATGAAGAGTGAGATATGTCAGAGAAATTAGTGGATACTGTGACGAAACAGCCTTAGGTCTCAAGATTGGCAGCGCGCGAGCAACATCCCCGTGGTGTTGCGAGCGTCAATAGGCTGCGGTGACGCTGGCCGCATGCTTGTTCGCCAATCTAGTTGTATAAAAAATGTCACTAGAATTACTGCCATTTGCCTCTGTTGCCATTATCGTATATACAAGATGAGTGGTCGGTTATCGTGGAGAGCTCTACAAAATCGGAAGAAATGGATGCGTTCCCAGGGTACTTTTGTAGGCAATGCTGACAAATATCGTACTTATTTCTTGTGCAAACGCGAGGCACAGGACCAAAAAAAGTTTAGAGGCTTGACATCGTCGTCTGAATGTGCGCACATTATTTAATCGAATATATAAAAAAAGAATTAAATAAACTTGAGATGCAAGAAATTACACCCATTGTTTTATTAAAAAATATTAGTGAATTAAAACGTAGATATAAATAAATATTATATTCTAACTACATGCTTTTATTTTATTTTAAAGGTATACAGGAAGAATCAGTCAAGAACGTTCTATTTATGTACTATAGAAAAACGACATCAGTGTGTTCTTACGGCGATGTAGTTTTAGTCAATATTTTGCTAGTTGTGTCGAATACAACTACAAAACTATACATACGTTATATTTCATCGTGATGAGTTTTACGCGCCAAATGCACCATTAATTTGTCTCCCGCCCGCTTCATTGTTATTGTAACATAGAAGCCGGGAACCCACACCTACATAAACATGACATTACACTCATGATTATTAACGCCTAATAAATGCCCAATTAAGGCACCTACATGCAAACAGCTCGATGGCGCAGAAGTTCGTAACCCGCGTAAAGTTAGTTCGATTTCCACGCAGTATAAACATTTATGTGCATCAAGATGTCTGTTTGTCTTAATCTGGGTGTTTTTAAGAGAGGTAGGGCGGATCAAAGCAGCCCGCCTGTGAAAGTACCTCAACCTCACAGAAAATCGTAGTCGAATAACAACTCCCTGTATGTTGGTTATGTTCTTGCGAGTAAACGAGGTCATTAGTACCTAAGTTACTAACGAGTTGCTGTGCTATGCTATTTATAATTTTAAGGTTACCTTAGTGAGCAATTCTTGATCTTTATCGTTCAACTCTTTATCGATCATTATTATATTACAATAAATTCTAAATAAAATTCTTTTCCAAGTCCATATCTTACCCCTTGGCAGAATTTTAAAGCTTCCAGTGTCTATGTCCGAAGAATGTAAGAGCCGATGAAGACCAACACTCATCTACGCCGACCAAATTGGTCGTGTTTCATCAGAAGGCGATGTTAGGAGCCTTAAGATAAGAGCGTACATTAAAACAGCAATGAATGTTAAAGAAGCAAATGAAGTGCGGAAGAACCGCATCTTATGGTGTTGGTTTCTTTCTGCTCGCATGGGATCTGACGTGAAGATAGATACATACAAATTATTAAGTTTGATGTGCCCTTAGTTGTACCTCTAATAAATTGATCAAATTCATCATTTTTATATGAAGACATTAAACGATTGAAATGTCAATGTCACTTTTCGCGTAAGAAATTCTTAATAATTCTTGCTAATTTTAAGAGGAAACAATATTTGTTCAGTATCACCGTTACGTATAAAACTACACTTCCATGTTATTTGCGAATGTCGGTACTGCCAGCGTCATCTGTTAAGTAGAAGATTAATTCATCATAGTGACCGCACGTAGCCGTCAACTAATTTATTGGGATACACAGATAAATTCTGAACATTAAATACACACATCAAAAGTGTCTAGGGATCAACATATATTTTTGCAATAACTTTTCTCCTGATTGGTATTAATTAAAATTTTCTTTAAGGATTCATCAAATAAAGTGTTTTCGTTTGTCTACAGTAACGATAAACCAAGTCACCTTTGCATTAATAAAGAAATTTGCCATTTTCATAATAAAGGGATTTTTGACATTTGAACCACTAACATTAAAGTTCGAAAAAAAGACTGAAATAACAGTTTTCTTTAAAATTTTATTGGGTAACTTAAACAATTAATAATCCGTGTTTCTACCGCGAACACTAACAACACAAGAACATCGGTTTGGCATACTCAAAATGAGTTCATCCAAATCACGCTGTGGAATGGCCGCCCATGTTCGTTGCAACAACAAAAAAAGGTCTTCTTGCGACTGGATACCCTCCATATTCGGCAGAGCTCTTCTCTGTAGCATATCCCATGCATGCTCAATCGGGTTCAAGTCTGGCGACTGAGCAGGCCAGGGCATGACATTGATGTTAGCTGCGGCGAGAGTCTGTCTTACAACTCTTGCGGTGTGCGGTCGTGCATTATCATGCATTAACTGAAATAAGGGACCGATTTGCACTTGTAGAGGAACGATGTCGTCTGATACAATCGTCTCAGCATAAATTTGAGCGTTGAGGTTGCCTCTGATCCAAATCAACTCAGTTCTTCCGCCGATCCAAATACCCGCCCATACCATAATGGTTCCACCACTATAAGGATGGACTTCCTGGCAGGATTTTAATCGCTGTTGGCGTCCAGGGGTTCTCCAGTGTCGTATACGTCTTGTATCCGGTCTCATACCAAAACGAGACTCATCAGAAAAGCACACGAAACGCCATTGTTCTTCTGCCCAATTTCTGTGTTCAAGAGCCCATTGATATCGAATCCTACGATTGTGCATTGCTATAGGTGGTACCATAGATAACAGAAACAATGGGAGATGTGGCATACCACGCGAGTTTACACCGGGACGGTTGTCGCCGAGTTTCACCCCACCATAAAACACTCCCACACTTAAATTAATAAAAAATATCATTCTACGCACACAAGTACAACGACACACATTTGTTAAGACGCTGTCATTGGATGTTTATTTAAACAACACCCAAGTAAGCACGCACTACTACATTTATAAAGCGGCAGAAACAAGCGGCCGTATCTCGAAACTGTACACACAGTGAACGAATAATATTACTCGCTTTACATTGCGTGTTGGTAAACGAGCGGTGGAGACTGCGTAATGGTAGAAAAGCAATGTATGATTAAGAATGAGAAATTTGATATTTATAATTTGTATCGTGGTAAAGCCCTGGTAGAAATGGCGTCAGAGAATTTTTGAAATTAATTTTGTATTTATGCGTATAAAACGTAATATTATTTGTACTTATAGGTGATAAGTGATTCCATTTGATTTAAAGTTAACCACTGCACTTCTATTTTTGCAAAAAGGCAACAGCACAACTTGGCATTTTGCTAAAACAAGGAGCAACGTATCTCAATCGAACTTGATTGCAACTAACTAACTGTTCTTGGCAATGTTCTCGTTTTGAGCATATTGCGGCGACACCAACCACGCCTCCTCGTCACATCTCCCGTTGTTTCTGTTATCTATGGGTGGTACCCTTAGCGGTCTTCGGGAATGAAGGTTCACTTCATGCAAGCGGTTTCTGACTGTTTGGTCGCTAATTAAGTTCCCTGAAGAGTGATGAAGCGTCACGGCTAACATCATGGCGGTTATTGTTGGAGCTCTTCGAGTTGTGATTTGAATGTATCGGTCTTGTCTCCGTGTGGTAACGATAACGTTGGTTTTAATAAGTAGTATGGAAACAGTAGCACTAATAATGTCTTCAATGCGTTGTATGTTTTTATAGGGAAAATATTGACAGCTGATTTTCATCTTTTACTCGAATTTGATTGACAGTTCCTGTTTCAAATTATGAAATGCACCAAAAAGGATCCATATAAATTTATAAAATCATAAATTTATTACAAAGCCACATCTCAATCTCAAGAAATCCGCATAAAAATGCTTGATCCCTAGACACTTTTGATGTGTGTATATCAGGCTTCGACCGAGAAGCATGGCATCATCGCATCACCTAACTTTCAATTCCAAGTAAGTGTGTCTGAATAATTTGATTTGTAAAGCAGAGGATGTTTTCATTCCCGGTGATTTGATATCAGGGATCTAATGGTTACTTTTCCTTATTTGCAGACTGTAAAGTTCGGTCGCATTTCGCCTTTAGACGCAGGTCCCATTTAGACGAGTTCGGTGGCGCAGTGGTGAAACGCGCTGTTACGTTACTTTGACATCAACGCTCGTGGGTTCGATTCCCACACAATACAAACATTTGTGTGCATGAACATTTCTGTTTGTCTTGGTCTGGGTATTTTCTATGTACTATAAGTATGTATTTAAAAAAAAAATGAATTTACGTATGTTTATCAGTTGTCTAGTATCTATAACACAAGCTTCACTTACTTTGGGGCTACGTGGCGCTGTGTAATTTGTCCGACAATATTAAATTAAATTTCACCGTCGTAATACCAGGTTAAGGAGGATCGAATCCCGTATTAGTATATACATGAGAGGTGCCACGCTGGTTTCTTCTTCTCATAATACCCGAAGCCATATACAATCAGGTGATCGTTCTTAATGTTTCGAAAGTGAATGCCAAAAAAACAACAAAGATAATGGTATTTAAAAGAGAAGAATCCAGAACTAATGTAAGGATTACGGTTGACGATGAAATGTTGAAACAAGTGGATGAGATTGCATATCTTGGATGCGCTTTCAGCAGGGATGGAAGGTACACCGCAAATGTGGAGTGAGTGCTGGGAATAGTGTGAATGGAGCGTTGGGAAAACTTCCTGGCAGTAAAAATCTGAGCCAGAAGTCACAGCTCGCTATACACAATGCAGTGCTGGTTCCAACGTTAACTTATGGTAGCGAGAGCTGAGTATGGCAGAGAGAGCATGAAAGTAGGATAAATGCGGTCGAAATGCAAACGCTGCGCGAAATTTGTAGCGTAAGGCTTGTATACCGTACTCGCAAGGATGATGTTAGAAACAGAGTTGGTCTGAAAGAGAGCGTCGGTGTTAAAATAAGAAGAGGCATGCTCCGTTGGTTCGGACGTGTAGAAAGAATGCAGGATGAAAGAATGACGAAGCAGATATACAATGCAAAAGTGGAAGAATGTAGGAGCCGAGGAAGGCAAAAACTTACCTACCATGACCAAGTTGGTCGTATTCTATCAGAAGGTGATGTCAGGAGCCCTAGAAACCTACGAGCGTGCATGAGAAGAGCAATGAATGTTAAAGAAGCGAGTGAGATATGTAAGGATCGAATCACGTGGCGCTCGGTTCTCTCTGCCTACCCCGCAAGGGATTTGGCGTGAAGTTATAGATAGATAGCTAGCTTAAAGCATGATAACCTAAACTAGATGAATATATGTGAATATATGTTGTCCATATAAAAGGAAATTTATTTACTCTTTAATTTTGAATGTGCCATGTAGAATATGGACATTTGAAAGTTAATACTATTATGTCTGAAAGCAACTGTTAATAATAAATACATGATTGCATTTTCTTTATATAAATTTGTGCATTACTTTGTCATATCTTCCTGATAGTTTTAGGTTAAATTAGGTGGCGCTCTTTCTTTCTCTATAGTCTTCGAAACTTTCCTGGTTTTTGGACTGCAAAACTACACGAACACACGCTCCCTAAGCTCTGTCGACATACATATAAGTTTTACATCACTTTTTATTTATATATTATTAGTAATTTAATATATTATTTTTTGATTAAAAACATATACCTAGTATTGCCATAAATACTGAAACAAAGAAAAAAAAATTCTATTACAAATAACATTTATTACTTTTACAGTGTGTTAGTTTAATACATAAATATAAAACAATTTAAAATATAAAAAACTTATTCGAAGTGGTCTCCATTGGCTGTCATACAGTCCTTTAAACATTGAGGACAGTTATCAATAGAAGCACGCACTCTTTCCATGGGAAAATTCTTCACTGCCAATCGTACGGATTGTTTTAGGGACTTCAAATTATCATGGCGTTTAGAGAAGGCCTTACTATCTAAAACTGACCATAAATCATAATCCAGCGGATTAAGATCGGGACTAGACGACGGCCAGTCTTCAGAGCTTTATGACGCGCCGCCGAGTCTTGCTGGAAGGACCATTCTTGGTTATTGAACATGGTGTTGTTAAAGAGCTTCACTACCATCTAAAGAATGGTATCTTGATACACTTGTGCCGATGTTTTGATACCTTTTTCACAAAAGTATGGCTCAGTCACTCCTTCGTAGCTAATACCCCACCGAACCATGACTGAAGTCAGATAGTGCCCACGTTGCACTCTGTCGACTAATTGGGAAGCTTCCTTAGAGCTTTAAGCATAAATACGGTCATATTGTATGTCAAGATGTTGCTCAATTGTAAAAATTTTCTCATCCGTAAACAAAATTTTTCTGTGACCTCCCTTTGCGTACCGCTTCAGTAGTTGTTTCGATTTTATCACCCTATTCTTTTTTAAATTATCAGTTAAGAAATGACCAGTACGTCTTTTATAGGATGCAAGTCCTAAGTCATCTTTTAAAATACGCGACATGGTTCTAGGTGCTGCTATCTTCATCTCCCGAGATTAAAATGTTTTGCTTTAGGACAGGATTTCTTCGAATTCTTTCCCTTACTGCTTTGACCATCTTTTTCGTACGAACATTACGTGCACGGCCAGATCTTTTTTTGTCACAAACAGAGGAGGTCTCATTGTAACTATTAATAGCCCGGTACACAAACATTTTACTAATACCAAGCCTATTGAGTATTTTAAAAATTGCATTTGGCTCCATACCTACTTTGTATAATGCAATCACAGCGATTCGGTTCTCTTTATCACCCTACTCCATTTTAATATCACAAAATACTGTACAATGTATTGGCACCAAAATGAGAAAACTCAATGAACAATCATATAAAAATGACAGATTCCAAATTCAAATGTAATATTTTGTTTATTTTTAATTGTAACAGTATTTATGGCCAGACTAAGTATATTGTGAACATTTTTAAGATCGTCATTCCAAACTGTTAATATAAATAGTCGTCTTGATGGGTCTAGCTTCTATTTTTTCAATTTGCACAATATGGAGTACATTGCACAATTCGTCATATTGGTTTTATTATGACATCACATAGTCTATGTTACCCGATATAATGTAGGAATTATAACGACATGTCGTATTTTTAATAGTTATGTTCAAACTTTACATTTCTTACTTGAAACAGTAGTGTAAACACGTACTACCTATTTTTTCTTTGCTCTTTTATATGTGAAGATTTTCATCCTGGAAGTTTTAGAAGGGTGAATAATGACCGACTCTCTTTAGCATATGTAGCACGAAAAATAATCAGTAAACCTCACCGTTCTGTTGACTGTTAGTAATCTCATGTTGTTTTTGACTTACACTTGTAATAACGTAGAAGCGGGTATCCAGGTGAATTCAATCTACCTTGATTATTCGTAACGCCTTCGATATTGTTAATAATGGCGTATTGTTAAAAAAGTTTGCAGCGACTAGATTCACTCCTGCACTGCTCCATTTAGTTTTTTCGTATTTGAGTAATAGAAGGCGGTGTGTGCAGCACTGCGGAAGTGAATTTGAGCTGTATTTCACGTATTCTGGCGTCGGCTCGAATTTGGGTCTTTTAACGGTTTAAATATTGATAAATAACTTGCCGATGACAATCAGTACAGCACAGTACTGACTGTCATCAGCAAGTAATTTATCATTGTTTGCGAACGATCTGAAGCTGTTTTTGGAGATACGTGATAGGAGGGTTTGCGTGTGAAATGAGTATCGTCAAGACAATCGACTTAGGCATCGTAATGAGCAGTGACACATTTCGCGTCCCATCGATAATGTTTGTAAAAGTGCCTACAGAGCGTTAGGGGTTGTGCTGCGACAGGAGTGTCCTCTCGTCTGCCTTACAGGTGTAAAGGAAAGATATAATACATACGTACAGAGCAAGTTAGAGTTTAACGCGGTAGTGAGGAACCCATTTGAAGATAAATACGTTTCATTGGTCGAGAAATTTCAAAGGAAGTTCAAAGGTGGTTGTACCATAAGCATTATGAGTATTATGTCGGGTTTCGAGCTGTGTATCCCAGTACATTCCTCTTGGGCATAACCGGATACAATTCTCTTGAAGTGAGACGAACCGTCGCACTGATGGACTTTGTGTTCTGTCTTCTCAAGGGATTCACACACAACCCGGCAGTATTGAAGCAGATTCTATTATTCAGCAAACTTTGCGGCTGCTATATGAAATTCGCTCCTAGGGCAACTAAATATATCGGGTATATGTATATAAAAATGTTGGGTTTTTATGTTGGGTTTCACTGATGTATTACTAGAGTGCTAACTTAAAGAATGGGGTCCATTTTACCACAGGAAAATATCGTAATCCGATTGTTTTAATTTTAATATTGCCCGGATCTCACGTTACTTAATGAACTTAATTCGCTATTAAAAAATAGGCGTTGGTGGTAGTAGAAGGGTGAAAATTTGGGTTTGTATGTATTTTTTACACTATCTATGTATATTTCGGGTCAGGCCCACCACTCCTACCCACCACTGTGTCTCCTGTGTAGCCAGAATTAACAGCGGCGACCAACAAAAAGGCAATGAACAGTGAAGTTCATTGCCGGCCCGGGAGTTAAACTACAGCTACCTTGGAATTCACAACGAATTTAATCAGAAGAAATTTGTAGGAGTAGGAAGTTTTGGATTGAATTATCTATGTATATGCCGAATCATTAAAAAATTAATATAAAACTTTTTGACCACAACTAAAAAATAAATATTTGGGGTGGACCACACTTATCACTGAGGGCTATGAAAAATAGTTTACTCAGAACTACTGAAAATACACACAATTTTTTTTATAAGAATCGTTCAAGCCGTTTCGGAGGAGTTTTGTTACAAACACTGTGACACGAGATTTTTATATATTAGATACCTATATATTACATACATATGTTAGATATTTTAAAGTGTCATGTGAAACAGAAGAGCGATGGGATCAAATGAAAGGTTCAGAATTCACCTTGCAAATAATATTGAATTACGCAATGACCAGTGAGTAACAAAAGAGCCTCCGGTAATAAAGCAGACAACCCTACTAATATCAAAGTGAACGTTAGGCGGTCAACGTACTCTTTGCAATACTTGAAGATTGGCTTATAGAGCCCTGTGGTAGAGCGCGAAATTCACTGATAAACGCAGCTAGGTATATTTGTAGGTGACTACTTAAGATCTTTGTATATAACAAATACAAAGTGTAAATGTAGAGTCATTACATATATACGAGTACCTAAGTTTTGTAGCAATGCATGCATTTACATCAATAAATATTCACTTATTTCGAAATATAACTTAAGTATAATATAACTTTATTAAAAACTGACAAGCTTTAATTTATAGTTTTAAACTTAAATTTGTTCAGCTAAATTAATGACACATAAGTAACCATATAACAAATCAAGAAAAAGCGGCCATTATAGAAGTATGAATGAACGATAGTGTAATAACTGTTTTCGTTGTGTTAGATTTAAGTGAAACAAATATACGTATATTCTATTTATTCTTTCACAAAATAATGATGTACATATCGTTAAAATTCAACTTGAATATGTGATCACTATGCCATTATCATATCACTATAACACTATACTATTTCAATGCGGCCGGAAGCGGTTGGACACAAAAAATGGAGGATCGCATATGGTGGAAGGCATTGGGGAAGGCTGATGATACAAGCTGATGATGATACCATTTCAATTAATTGCCACGATCGTTTGAAATCTAACTTGTCTGTAAAACCTCATATACCCCCCATCTTGGATAGACCTATTACGAAAAAACCATTTATTGTAACCAGTTCCAAACAGGAGGAGATATATACCGATATCTTTACAATTTATCGAACCTATAATAATGTTCACAGAAAAATGACGAAAATTGATTTTCTGTTCAGCTAAACGGTATCCATATATTCATGAATAAATGGGGGTTTGATTCACTGTAATAAGAAATCAAGTTCAAATGATTAGCTCCATTTACGAATATTTTTGAATCGCAGTCCAAGAGTTACAATAGAATATCGTTGTAAACAGCAGATATTCTGAATCCTTTGGTAACCATAAGTTATACAGGAAAGCATAGAAATTTCCATACTGGTCGAGAAAAATACGGAAATGTCGAATATAAAAGAAGCAATGCTGTTACGATATACGCATTAAATGAAATGAATAATCAAAGAAGCAAACATGAAACCATAGCAAATGAGTCATGTGCATGTCAGGGCGGGAAGACGATTTATTTATGGAGAGCGTCATTGTCATACTTTATTTACGTCATAGAATTTTTGTATACTAGCTGTACTCGTCGCTACTTTATTTATAATATATCTGATTATTACAAACAATTTCACACACTTAAAGAAGAGTGCACTTACTGGATTAAAGAATGATTTCACAACCTACATACCCTATTATTGAGAATACCCTATTATTAATATTATTACCCTATTCTTTCATAAGTGCTTGGATTATTGCTTGGCGAGGATTTTCTAGAAGCATCTTAGCATCATGATGTGTTTAAAATATCATTGACAGGTTTTCACAGTACTCGCTAAAGTATTTGAAACAAGATTTGTAACTTGCAATTTGATTTAACCTGCTTTGTGTGCTTTCGCCACCAATTAGTTCATGCGGCCTAGCACCGGCCGGCATCCAGCCACTACCGTTAGTAGATGCAACATGCCGACGCTGCCATGGTTGCTCCGATCGTCCGCCATCTGGAATAGTAGCCGAGGCAGAAATTAGCGTATTGCATCTACTAACGGTAGTGGGTGGGTGCCGGCCGGCGCTAGGCCGCTTGAATTAATTGGTTGCAGAAGCACACAAAGCAGGTTATATCAAATTGCATGTAAATTTGACTTTCGCAAAATAACGCCTGAATCTATTAAGATTTGTAACTGTCTGTTCATGTAGTTAAAATAAAAGGAAAGGAATAAAATATAACGTTTCCTTGTTTCACTTGTAGGTCATGAAGAGGTTTTTAGAGTTTTGTAGCTTGAAAGAAAAAACAGAACCCTTATCAAATTACTGGTGTATCCGCCTGTTCGTTTGTCACCAAATCAATATCTCCAAAATGAAGAAACGTAAAAACTGAAATTTGATATTAAACGATTAATGACAGCATAGTACGAAACGGATCTAAATCGGACGCAACCTTTTCTTATACAGAAGGCAAGAGGCATAAAAATAAATACATACGGCCCATCTGATGTAAAGTGATTACCGTAGCCCAACCCTTTAGGAAGTTGTTATTTGGCAAAACAAAAACTAAACAAAAGTTAAATCGGATCTAAACCAGACCTACGTGGACCTAACTCAGACTTGAACTGGACCTAAGCCGGAACTAAATCGGACATAAACTGGCCTAAACTAGCTAAGCTAAGAGAAACTACAAATTAATTTCTTTAGAACTTCTGTCACCGCTATACAAATTTCAAAACAATTTATTAGAATATCATTATATTGTTGGAAGCGGATAGATGCAGTCATGTTTTTTTTAACAGATTAGCGAGATATTTACCGCAGTATTACTGCAATGTCGGTGCTGTCATATTGCTCAACAGAATAACGAAATATCAAAATGTACGTAATTTAACTCGCGCTTTGTAGCACTGCAGTTGCGGTTTTTTAGTATAACTGTCCCACTGCCACTATATAAAATTAAGAGACGAGGCCCGAGTACAATATTGGGAACACTGTGATGTCTCATATCATAGGTCATTAGGTAGCTTCAGAGGTCGATAACACATAAGCACATATGTTTAACTGCTGACAACAACGTAAGTAACTATCAAGCTATTTAATACCTTTATTACCGAAATCATAATAAATAGAATCAGCGGAATGTTGAGATTCTTAAGCGACAGGAAAAGTACGCTTCCACTTATCTCGATCGGCGAATACATTATCCACCACATTAAGCAATGCTCTAGCAGTACTCCGGCCCTTCCTAAATCCAAATTGATGCGATGATAGTATATTATTTGCCTAAAGATACTTATTTTATTACCTGGCTGTAAATGACGAAATAAGGGGGTCATGAGCGTGAGCGTTTACGGACCCTGCTAATCAATCCGATTGCAATTCAGGCCCGAAAGCGCACCGATATGCGAATTAGGGCGTCTCCCGGAGGCGACGCGTTCCGATCCACCCCCGTTGGTGCGAATATAGCTGCATGCGGCGGACCCACAACGCCAAGTCAAAGAGAGCTACATTGGCACTTGGAATGTGAGAGGTGTATTGAATGATATATGACATAATGAATGAGAGACGCATAGATTGTTTGTGTGTGAGAGACACTCAAAAGCAACAGGAGCAACACTGATGATCTACCCGGTGGAATGTTGGCCCTATGGTCTGGTGTAGATCACGACGATCCTGCCAGTTCCGATGTGGTTGGTGAACTCTTCTCCCGCTTAGGCTCTGGTGTAAGAGATTACTGTTTGGTAGAGCTTCTTTGCGTTCGTATGAAACTGGGCATCACGAGAGTATTTCTGGTTGCACAATACGCTCCCGTAAACTCAGCGTATGCTGAAGAACTAGGGAAGTTTTAGGAGTCTATGAGGGATGTTCTGGATTTAACTGAGGGGAATGAAAGAGTGATTATGTGTAGATATTTGAATGGATACTTTGGATACCGTTCTTGGTCCCTAATGGAGAAAAGAGAGTGAACGAAACTGGTACATTAATTTTAGTTTTATGTATGGAACGAAATACGTTAATAATTGTGTCGAATACTTTATTTCATCATAAGGATATTCACACGTATACATGGAGACAGAATGACCAAAAAATGTAATTGATTTGTTTTTAATAGATATATGTATCCGAAATACTATAACGAATACAAGTGCCTTTAGAGGTCTCACTTTTAAAACGGACTTCTACCTGGTGGTAAGCCGGCTTGTGGGACTTTTGAAAAAGTCGATACACTAGTGAGTGCGTATCCCTTTCGAAAATCATGAAATGATAAGGACCGAAAAAGTGTAAGGAGAAAGTATGTACATCTAGTAAGCAATTTGCGAAGGCAAGTCTTTCCGTCTCAGATGCGGCTGATTGCTGGAAAGATCTGAAATAATGATATGATGGATAGAACAAAAGTAGCATTTTTTAAGACAGGTAGAGCGCATCAATGCGGTGTGGGAAAGCACCTCCAACTCACAGTAAACCGCAGTCAAATAACGACTGACTTGAGAGTTGTTGTGTTTCTGTGCGTGAGTGAGGTCACCAGCAAACTCCTAAGGAGTTGCAGTGTTAGCAGCAAAGGTGGCATCGCGCGAGTGATATTTAATATATCACAAGCGTTTATAGGCTACGGTAACCGCTTTACATCAGGTGGACCGTATGCTTGTATGCTCCCGACGTTGTATGAAAAAAAGCATGTGAATGCGCAAAGAGTCATAATAACACATTGAAATAAGATGCCTGGTGGGTGGTGGAGGTCGAAAGAGGAAAGCGTGGCCGAATTATGTATCATCTTTGCCCTTAATTGAAAGTATTAGAGAGAAAAAGAATGAAATGTATCGTCTACGCAAGAATAAAAACAAGTTACAAACGAGCAAGAGATGCAGACGAAAAACTTCGAAGCAAATACCAAACTCTTTTGGAGTGAGGTAAAGAAGTCTCAGGGTGGTTCGTCGTGGATAAAGTTTAAGCTGATATCATTCTTGCTAACTCTCAGGAAGTGTTTAATGGTGGAGTGAATATTTTGAAGGAATGCATGACTGTGCCTCGGACATTGGCAATGAGAGTAAGGCTCACTCCACGTTGATATAGGTATAATAAATATGGATAAGATATATCGATACGAAGATTGAAAAATGTAAAATAACAGCGGGAATCAATATGATCACATCTAAGATGATCAAAATCGGTGGCACTCACTTCCGGGTCGCCTTCTTAAGCAATCTAAGCTAGAGAGCTGGAAGAGTCTCAATGGACTAGAAACGCGCAGTCATCGTGCAGTTGTATAAGGGCACGGGGTCACGCATGGACTACGCTAGTTATAGGCCATCAGTTTGATCAGCTTAGCAACAAAAGTCGAATGAGGTTGAAATCCGATGGAATTCTGTGGGAGGCAAAGGGAGGATTCCGAAATGGAAGGGGATCAACTACTAGTAGGGGGTAGACCTATAAGTAGATTTCGGATAACTTGTCACCTTCTGAGGGATAATATATCTTGAATATTAGTCTGTGCAATGTGTATTGAAATTATCTCCATTAATTTCAACGTGTTTGTTAGTAAATATATTATGATTATGCTGCATGCTAGTGGTGCTCGGTGCTACGTTAGTAAACAAGGTCTGTTTACGTAAAAGCGTAGAAGTTTTGTTGATTTATTATTAAAGTGTGGTTTAACTTCAATGAAGCGATAATATTACATATAATATATTACAGACATTTAACTAATAAGGGTATTCAACATTTTGTTATATATACAACCATTGTATATGTATAATGTATTTTATGTTTTTCCATAAAAAGGTAATCTCGCTTTCTGAAAAACGTCTCCAATAGTTGTCGAGTATATATCTTCACGACAAATCCATTGCGGTGACAAATAGGCAACTGAGCACCTCATTTCATCTTGGTTGTTTAACTCTTTTTATGCACGCTCGCCGGTTTTTAACACTGCTGGCATCATCACCTAATAAAATAGGACCAATTTGGGCGTAGTAGGTAAGTCTTGGCTTTCTTCGGCTCCTACGTCCTTCCATCCACTTTCCCGTTGTATCGTCACACTGCCGCGTGCATTACATGTCCGAACCAATGGAGCTTCATCATTTCAGCCCTGACTGCTGAACATAGGCACCCCTCTCGATAGCCAGAATTTGTACAAAAGTCATCTGCGTGAATACCCCTGTTTCACCTATTTCTACCGCCAAGGAGCTATATTTATATATATATGTGTTCCGGTTTGAAGGGTGAGATATGGTAGAGAAATTACTGGGTACTGTGACGAAACAACCTTAAGTCACAAGATTGGCAGCGCGCGAATAACATCCCCGTGGTGTTGCGAGCGTCAATACAGGCCGCATGCTTGCTTGCCAATCTAGTTGTATAAAAAAATAGAAGGCATTCACCTCGATCCAGAGCCACCTGCATCCATCGACTTCCCGCAAATGTTTTGAGGTCATCGCTCCATTTAGTAGGGTTGTTCCACGCTACGTGTACGAGTACGAGGACGCTATTCGAGAATCAATGTGGCCAGCCCACTGCCACTTCTTACTCTCGCTTATACTTTGAACTATGTCAGTTATCTTGTTTCTACTGTGTGTAACATCATTTCTGATTATATATCTCAGGGATATCCCTATTATAACTCTGAGCATCCTTAAGCTTTCCTATACAGCCTTAAGACGGGCTTATTTATTTAAAAACTAATACAAATACTGATATAGAAAAAGGCGGATTCGAACAGATAAATAGTTCGGGCTCGGTCGGCCTTAAGGACTCGAGAGGATGGGTCTAACTAAATGTTCAGTAACAAGGGGACAGGTGTAGAAAGTATTGGATGCCGCTGCGACCCTCCACTACAAGAGACGGAGTCACTCTCAGAAACAGAAAGAGGAACGGGCGGAGATGTACACCAAGTGTCACTCAATAGATTACCACGTAGATTGACAGTTTTTTGTCGTCCTGAATTTCTATCGATTAATATTAAATTCTATCTAAAAAAAGAGTAAAGATGCGTATTTAATTGAATGTCCTTGACATGCTGCTTTGATCTACTGCCGTCAGGGTTTTAAGAATGTAGACCAAAGGAAATAACTTTTAATATGTTGCAGATTCAATTCAGAGCTAAAATAGGAGCCAACAATACTTACCACGTAATTTTTACGCTATACAATATCACCAACATCAAATTCTGTAAATGTATGACAAATATTGTATCTGGATGCATTTTTATGTTGTAGTTAGATGTATGTACCTCAACTTTATGAATTTATCTACGTTTGGGTTATTTCTTTCTTCGGTGAAATATACTTTCGCCGTAATTTTAAGTTTTGTCCCTGTTTAAGATAGCAACCATTTTCATTTTAGTTCGATTATTAACTTCAATGTCAAAAAGGTATAAAATGACTTTCTCTTTACATAAAAATCTATATATATTTTTTAAATATGTTATCATTAAAATGACGCACGTATATTATAATTCGTCCCATCTGTGCGAGACAGGCATAATGAAAAATGCTTGTAAATGGACTACGCCGTCGGCAATTTAGAACCAAGTATGGTAACTTTAAAGCCGAAATGTTCTCTTTTGAGCTCGTGCCTTTCCCCTGAAGCGAACGTTCGATAGTAAACCTAAAATTTGAATAAAGAGCATAATATCCTCGGGGAGTCTTTGATATCGAGATCGGGATGAAATGCTGAATTCCGTACATGTAACATCCGGAGTAGTATATTATTCAGATCTAGCCGCAACTAGGGATAATCACTAGGGATTTAGGCGATCTACTATATCTATACTACTGAAATAAAAGTGTTAAGGATGAACTCGTAATAGTAAGATAAACCTTTAACACGACAACCAAGCTACACTTGAATTGCCATCTTTTTACATTATCATGGCTTTAGACAGTAAAAAGATGGGGAAGTCAATGTTGAATTGATCTTCTAATCTAGTAATGTTCTTCGGATAAAGTTCGTAGTGTGTTTCATAGGCAGCCGTAGTGTTATTTTTTCACAATAAACTTCCCTGTTCAAGGCTATATCTCGGTTACACAAAAGACACAGTGATTAGAATGTGTGGTGGGCCTTTCTCATTCTCTAAGTGGCCACAGTAGCCCAATGGCTTAATAAAAAAATAATTTCCTTGTCTATAAAGAGTTTACAGCACGCGTTTTATATCAATATTACATTACGATTTAAAATATTGTTTAAGAAAAACGCGATCCGAATAACAGAGTCACGCACAGAAAAATCGTTTACCAAATAAACATGACTTGGCGTAAAGATACAGATATTACAATGCTGTAGACGCGTACTGTGTGATTTCGGGGGCATTTTCTTCAGAGAATCGATAAACAGTGGGATGATCCCTGCCAAGGTTTTCTTCAAAGTATATAGCGCGTAGTTACTCATAAAGAATGTGAATGGGTTTTTATAGACTCGGCAGTCCACCCACAAGGACAAGTGACGCCTCTAATATTTATTACTATTTATATTTATTGTTAAAAGCTATATCTTTTCATACTCATTTTTCACGATTCTTAAAACATACTGTCACATTTTTTTTATATTATTTAATAACTGCATTGCAACTTAAAAATGTTTCTGGTAGTAGAGTATATAAAATATTTCGTATATATATTCAAATTTAAAATTTCAATTGATAGAATACGAAATCCAGGTCAAGAAACGAGCAGTCTACGCTAGGAATTAGTGAGCGACATACGGTGTGCCTCTCCGCGCGGTCGTCCTGTATCCAGGGTACTCCATTGTCTTCTGTTGTAGTGGGTCGCAGGGCGACCTTCAATCTCTCCGTCAACAACAGCACCTGGGCCTCCTGATGTATTAGAGAGTGTCAGAGACTCTGACAATAGTGG
The DNA here is from genome assembly GCA_947507595.1 of Pyralis farinalis. Classification (NCBI taxonomy): domain Eukaryota; kingdom Metazoa; phylum Arthropoda; class Insecta; order Lepidoptera; family Pyralidae; genus Pyralis; species Pyralis farinalis. The sequence continues at coordinate 18,916,304 of OX382265.1, read as the reverse complement.
GTCGCAGGGCGACCTATTTCAGTTTAGCGAAGTTCTCTGTAGTGGGCGCATTGGATATAGTTATAAATTTATTAGGGTCAGACTGTCCCTAGCGCTTAGAGCCTAGAGCTCTTTACCGATATAAATAAAAATCAGTTGCCCGATGTATATAAGATCATTACTTAAAAACGGTTCCACCGATTTGGCTAATTATTGTCAAAAAATCTTTACTGCAACCATATGTTTGTATTAAAGAATATTTTTTCAAACTTAAACTTTAATAGGTTCGAAAAATCGGAAACTCGGATGATATTTATTTATGAAGCTCTCAATACAAAACGTAACGTTTACATTCACAGTACCTCAAATCCTGTTTAAAAAAATATATATGCGCATTGATTATTTATATTTAGCATTCTATTGATTTCAATGTCATTGGAAAAAACATCACGAGTGTGTTGTCAAAATATCGAAATTATATGTATTAGAGGAATCCCTTTTTAACAAATTGTTTTTTTTATGTTACTAAGGTGGCAAGCGTACGGGCTGCCTGATGGTAAGCAGTTACCTCAGCTTATGGACATTTGCAACACTAAGGGTGTTACTTTTGCGTTGCCGGCCGTATAAGAACCTCTTTGCGCCTTTCTTGAAGAACACCATGTTGTAGTCTCTAGGAAAAACCTAGACTCCGAAGCATGACAAGCATGACACAACTTAAAGAAAGAAAGGGTCTCGGTAGAAAACTTCTCTAGAACCGCACAATCCGCGATCATTGCGGTTCCAGTACATGAGGATGAACTCCCGGCCGTGGCGAGCTATGCGATTGCAAAACGGGGCTGTTGGCATAATTCGAACACCTCTTCAGAATACAACCCATTTACAATCGGTAGAACACAAGAGGCAAAATCTCTCCTCATATTTCTTCTTCTTCTTGATTGACAGATAAAGTTCATTCTAAACCACCGAAGATAGAATGCATGTGTATGTATAAATTCACGCCAGATCTTTTGCGGGATAGGCAGAGAGAACCGAGCACCATAAGACGCGATCCTTATACACTTTACTCGTTTCTTTAAAATTCATAGCTCGCTTCATTCACGCTCGCCGGTTTCTAGGACTGACATTACCTTCTGATAAAACACGACCAATTTGGTCATGGTAGCCCGACTCCAACATCCCTCCATTTTGGCGTTGAATATCTGCTTCGTCATTCTTTCATCCTGCATACTTTCTACATGTCCGAGCTAACGGCATACCTCTTCTTATTTTAACACCGATGCTCTCTTTTAGACTATCTCTGTTTCTAACATCATCATTGCTAATACGGTCTATAAGCGTTATGTCATAAATTTTGCGCAGCGCTTGCATTTTAATCGCATTTATCCTACTTTCATGCTATCTCTATTATACCCAGCTTTCGCTTCCATAAGTAAGCGTTGAGACCCGCACTACATTGCGTATATCGAGCTGTACCTTCTGGCTTAAGTTTCTACTGCTAAGAAGTTTGCTGAAAGCGGATTCAACATATACAATCTCATCCACTTGCTCCAACACTTAATCATCAACCGTAAACCTTGCATTGGTTCTGGTTTCTTCTCTTTCAAATACTATTTATTATCTTTGTTTCCTTCGAATTCAATAGTAAGCCTTTCTCCATACAATCGTCTTTCATTGTGACCAGTGTTTGCAGTATAGACGGTGTTTCTGCTAACATCACGGCATCGTCTGCATACAGCAGACAGTTTACCACCAGGTCACCCATGCCACATGCCACCCATCCTACATTCGTTGACCTTATACTCTGCTGACAACTGTTGAGTTACAGAATAAACAGCCTAGCAGATAACATGCAACCCTGTTTGACACTAATTTTGACATCAAACCTAAGTGACATGCTACCATCCATCTTCACATGCTGAGCAATCTTTGTAAGGGCACTTCACAGCATGGAGCAGTGAATCGTCAATCCCATATCTCGGCAATATGTCGCACAGTTCCTTGCGCACAATCATATCAAATGCGCTCTCAAGAGCCACAAAACCGCAGTAAACCTTCTGGTCTAGGGCCAGATGCCTCTCCACGATATTGCGGAACGACAAAACTCATCCCATCCATTTTGGAATCATTCCTGTGCTTCCCACTGCATCCCACTCATTCTTCTTTCAATTACCTTTCCATATACTTTTGCTGCTAAGCTGATCAAACTGATGGCCATATAGCTGGCGCAGTCCAAGCGTGCCCTCTTGCCTTTATGCAAGAGCACGATGACTGTGCGTGTGCAGTCCATTGGGATCCTTCTGGCCTGGACGTAAGTGCCACCTAATTTGATCATCTCATCTCTATGATCAGATCAAGTCCCTCTGATTTTCCATTATTCAAGCTTCGTATCGAGAATTCGATCTCATTCATAATTATGCCTTCGTCGGATACCGTCAACGTGGAGTAAGCATCAAACTCACTATCATTGCCACCGTCCGAGGCATAGTCATAAATTTGGTCATAATATTCACCCCACAGGTCTAACACTCCCTGAGTGTTCGCAAGAATGAGACCAACTTTATACTTTATCTTGTCACAAGCTGCCCTGCATGGATTATGCAGCGTTTTCATCCTAGCCACATGTTTTATATCAAAACTTACTGAGCTGTAGGTTTGTGCCAGCCGCCGCATCTGCAGTGACGACCGCAATCTTGGCGGGATATGTAGAGTGTCTTGGCTCACTTAGACAACTTTTCTAATAGATACGTGCTAAGCTGTGTAGCTAAGTATACTAATAATGTATCCGTACATAAAGATAATTTATTTTAATAGCTTAGGCCTAGCGGAATGGGGTTCAACTAAACTGAAGTATTGGATGAGAGCTAAGGATGTGAGTTAGGGTTGTATTGTGCAGAGAAGAATACACGACGTACTGACGTTAGCGTACGTGTCTTATTGGATTTGGATTGGATCATCCCCGATAGGGAAAGGAAAAATAAGTTAATATTCTCAATAAGTAATGAAGAACTCATGATGGAGGATGAATTGCTATTTATCTTACTCCACTTTACTCCAAAAAAAAAGAATCGACTTTGTATGAGAACACTCGACACAAACCGAATATTATAAGTCCTTCCAAGCTCTAGTTGCGCATCTTCCACACACAGAATTTGTAATCCTATTTTTATTTTTTAATAAACAGTTTTGTACTCTGATAGTAGAAAAACTACCGTTATATAGTTAATAGATTCAGGCGTTACTTTGCGAAAGGTAAATTTACTTTCAATTTAGGCAATTTTTTAGGTTTTGAGTGCAACGTGTATGTTCTTTTTTCTAAATATGTTAACTATTTTGTCGGTAATTTTTCAGTTCAATTTATTATTTTTTAATTGTCTTTTCTATTTCTAATACCCGCGAACTCTGTGTCAGCCGCCAGACTTTCTAGGGTACTTTGTGTTAGCTTTGGAGGAATACTATACTTTAAACCCTTTTCCAAAAGTGTTATTTCTTGATTATTAAACTGTGTAGATGATAAATTTTTAACACGAGGGTAGAACTTGTGACATGCAATTTTATTAGTATGGTTGGAAACTAAAGGAGACGGACGTTGTTGTGAAATGAGTCTGTCAAGTGTCTGTCCGAAAGATGTACGTTTTGTGTATAAAATTGGAGCTCTCGAGCTTTTTAACCAACAAAATCGAATATTTCGGTATGTAGTATGTACGAGGGTCATTTGAAAAGTTCTTAGCCTAACATGGTTAAAGTCATTGGTTTTTTTTATAACTACCCTCATTTTGTAGTTACATTATTTAGCAACAAGTATGCACAGTTTAGTTTATTCACAGTAACTCATTGTTCGTTTACACGTGATACCGTAAGTCAAGTCAGAGCTATTTTTGAAAATGGATGAAATTGAACATCGTGCAGTGATAAAATACCTGAATTTGAAAGGTTTAACACCAAAAGCTATACACGAAGACATGTTTGCTACTTTGGGTGAGTCCGCTCCTTCGTATGCGACTGTTAAAAACTGGGTGGTAGAGTTTAAACGTGGTCGTGAGACCATTCAAGATGAGCCCCGTAGTGGCCGGCCTTCGACTGCTTCCACTGATCACAAACAAACAAAGAAAAAATCTGTGATTTAATTTTATCTGATCGAAGATTGACTGTCGAGGAGATAACTAAGACTGTAGGCATCTCATCTGAGCGAACACATCATATAATTACTACTGAACTTGGATTCTCTAAGGTGTCTGCGCGGTGGGTACCGCGACTGCTTTCAGTGGAACAAAAACGCAACCGACTCACAACTTCTCGCGACTGTTTAGAGTTATATGAAGCTGACCCAATAGAATTTGTTGAAAGATTTATAACATTTATAACATGGATGAAACCTGGGTTCACCACAATACACCCGAGACAAAAGAACAGTCGAAACAATGGAAAAGAGCAGGATCGCCCACCCCAAAGAAGGCAAAGGCGGTTTTATCGGCGGGCAAAGTCGTGGCATCCGTTTTTTGGGATGCAATACCCTTTGCATCCATGATTTTTTAAAACGGGTATCGAAGCCTTACCGGGTCGATGGAAAAAGTGTTTTGAGCTCGGAGGAGAGTATGTTGAAAAATAAAAATAAACTCAAAATCGTGTGGTTTCATTAAGTATGTTAGGCTAAGAACTTTTCAAATGACCCTCGTATGTACTTTAGTGATTTGATTTTTAAATGTGATTTGAGGTTGTCCTGAACCGTAAACCAACGACGTGATTCCTAATTTAGCCAGATAAATTGGGCTTTTTAATGGCTTTGTTAGCCGCTACCGACGGTAAATTTGTTTTAATAGAAATATAGTTGGGAATCACGTGGTTGTGTTGACACTGTTGGTTAAACCACAAATTTCGAACGACATACGGCGGAGTTTCCTCAGTTATATATATATACCTTCACCTGATCAATTATACGTGCCGCAATTAAATAGTTAATAGCTTCCGGCGTTACTTTGCGAAAGCCAAATTTACAGGCAATTTGATCTAAACTACGTTGTGTGCTTCCGTTACCGATAAGTTCATGCAAACTCACGCATGAACTAATCCGCAGCGGTACATGCATGCCGTCGATATCATAGCTGCTCCAGTCGTCTGCCTCATCATGTCGTATGCCTCAACTGCTGCACCGTTGTTAGAACATTATTCTTACAGTGCCTGACGATGCCTCATGGAGACGAATCACGTGTCACAGAAACGACCGGAGCAGCCACGGCAGCAACGGTGTCGAATGCATGCGGTTCATATTCCAGATGACGAACACTCGCAGAGACGACCGCAGCAGCCAAGACAGTGACGACTTGGTCTACACTAATGTGATGGGTGCCGCCCGGCGTTAGTTCGCATGAACTAATTGATAGCGGATGCATAAAAAATAGTCTTGTTCAAAATGTCTTATATACAGTCGTTAATCATCAAATAATATAGCATTTATTTAAAAGAACTAATTTGATTATGTATAATCAATATTACAATCAAGTATGATGACGACGTTTATAGTATCATCAGAAATACTTACGCATAACAATTTATAACTCCTAGTGGCATAAAGGCAATATACCTTAAAGTCTACAAGTCCTTTAGCCTTATAAGATAACCACTTAGTTTTAGATTTAGTGGACTACTAACTTTAACTAAATTTCAAAAGTACTCGAGTAGTGTAACTATTTTAGTAAATTCAATATTCCAGCGGTTTTACTTAAACGACTGACGTTTTTAAACAAAGGCTCTGACCTCTATAACTTAAAGTCCAGACTAAGACCCGAGTCTCTTACATCGCTATCTGTAAATACAGCGGACGCAGGAATTAATTGCTTCGTGAATTCTTAACTTTAGACACTTGTGCTAACTCATAAAAGCTTGCTGCTTCTAAGACTAATACAATAACATTAGATCATTAAACCCACAGATTCAATTCAATTCAATTTGTTTCTTGCTAAATATGGGTAACAAAGATCTTATATAAAGTTTGTATATATGAACAAGCCAAATTTTACCTGTAGTATAGGCATGCAAGCTTTTTAACATAAAATATATATATCGTTACAGTTAACAAAATATTTAAATAAAATATGTCCAATCGTAATTATAAACTTACATTAGTTAATTAACACATAACAAATTTTGCATAAAATATTGTCACTTAATTAATATTGACAACAAATTTATCGTTTACAAATTCGTCAACAAAATAATAAGCCCTTTCTATTAGCAAATCTTTTAGCTTTTTCTTAAAACCTTGTATATTTTCTTCAGCCTTGACATATTGGGGTAATTTGTTTTCCAATAAAACGATTACATCACAGATTTCCAATAAAACCCCGCTTAAGATATATAAAATCATTCACTTAGATTTAAAATTCATTTATTAATTTATAATTAAAATAATCTAAATTTCTGTACATTCATTGTTCCCAATTTAGTATTAACAACTATAAATTATTTTAAGTACAAAGACATTTATAGGATTTTAACAACAATGTAATAACGGAATCTTTTGGTGAAAATATGGCCATCCGTACGTTTGTTACAGATACCATTAAACCCTCGTCTTATCTCCGAATTTTATAAAGGGAAAAATCTGAATGACTCTTCACAAAAGTTTACGCAAATATTACAGAGCAGGTTCGGGGTTAGATGTGAATGAGGTTCGAATCAGGATCTGGTTTGGTTTGGCCAAGTAAAAATAAACTAAAACAATGTTTTTTCTAATTAGTACAGATTCCTTCATTTTAGTTTCCTCAAAGTTGAGTTGATTTTCAAGACTCGTTTATTTGTTTTTTTTTTGTAAGCTACTCACAGAAATATAATATAACAGAACCTTAACATAAAGTAGGAAAGGTCTGGCCTGGTGAAGTCTACGCTCCGTTAATCTCGTGCCATGATGCAAAAGCCAAAGCTTTCAACTCGAATTTTGCAATCGTTTTCAGTGCCTAGATGATTGCATAACACCGGCCGATATCAATAGCAAGCTCGTGGAAACTGTCTATTCAGCGGGAGCTCAATTTCTGAAGCCTCGCCCAAAAAGAACCCAAATGCTCTCGACTCACACGCAGAATCTTATGCATGTCAGACGTGTAATGTCGTTACAGTCTTCACCTCACACGCTAGAATACAGACAGCTGAACAGGCAGATCTCTAAATGCATACGGCGAGACATACACCAATTTAATACAATTCGTATTAAAGTGGCGATAGAGCGCAACCAAGACTGACTCCAGACTCCAAAGTTTTCGCCAAAGATCTGTCGGTTGGGTAAAGTCACCTTATGAAGCTGAAGACCAATACAGGCGCCATTATTTCTACGAAGGCTGAGATTCTGAGTGAGATGTTCTATGAGCAGCTGTACACATCGTCGTTACAAGCGGGTAACAATGCTAGTAACGACCCAATAGCCAAACATAAGCTACGCTATACTGAAGATATCCCGGACATCAGTCTGTACGAGATTCGTTTGGCTCTCAAACTGCTTAAATGGGAAAGCTCCGGGTGAGGACGGAATTACGGCGGAGCTTCTGTAAGCGGGCGGAAAGTCGATACTTGTTGTCCTTCAGAAACTATTCAATTCCGTCATACACTCCGATGAAATACCGGAAGCGTGGAGCAGAAGCCTGGTCATGTTGTTCTTCAAAAAGGGTGATATGACCCTTTTGAAGAACTATAGGCCGATATCGCTACTGAACCTTGTTTATGTAATGTTTTGATGAATTTAAGCCTCCCGAAAAAGCCGGATTCTGAAAAGGGTTTAGCACCGTGGACGTCACATACATACCCTCCGCCAGATTATACAGAAGACTGAGGAGTATAATATGCATGATAAGCAAGCTGAAGAGGCAGTGGGCCGGGTGCATAGTTCGTAGAATCGACAACCACTGGGGATGAAAGGTTCTCGAATGGCGTCCCCATATTAGTGCACGGAGTGTGGGTCGACACCCCACTAGATGGAGCGACGACCTCAAGAGGTTTGTACGGACTCGATGGATGCAGGTGGCACATGATCGAGACGAGTAGCACTCTAGAGGGGAGGCCTATGTTCAGCAGTGGACGAATACTAAGCTGAAATGACGATGACGCCTGTGAACCAACTGTATTGTGGTCAATAAAGTATTAAATTAATAAATTCCTTAGAATCATCATCACGGATCCTTCAGACATAGTTATACGCTGATACAAGCAGAACTCTTGGTTTGTGAGACCCTTTCGCAACCTGTTATAATTGACTTAATGGGTTCACATTTACTACTATTACTGATTTTGAGATAATGTCATTATGAAAATAAAATACGATTTTTTAACATAGATGAAAATTATTTTTCGTACTCATCTAGTATTTCCATTTTTGCACCAATGTTACATTAAAATAAATGATTCTGTTTGTGACGAAGTTCACATTTGATAAATTTTATTAATACTGTTTCCTAAAAGTTTGGTAGCAGTATACGTTGTTTGTAACATTTTAGGTTATCGTACCCAAACGGTGCCAACGAAGCTTTATTAGAGTGAGTTGGTTCACCTTTATAACCTACCAAAGGGAAAAGTTGTATCTAATTGAGATTGAAGATTATAGAGAAAATAATGTATAACACGAAGTTCAGATATTCGGAGGGATGACTCTTTGAGACTAATATAGAAGACAATAAATAAAGAAAAAATGGAAATATTTTAGTGACATATCATTAAAACATTAATACGTGAAGCAAAAACTTTGTACCCCTTTTTACGAAAATTACGCGGACGGAGGAGTATGAAATTTGGCACAGTTAAAGTTTATATGGAGAAGAAGTGCAGAAGCTAAAATTCTTTTACTATAATGCTTGGAAAATATGGACATTAAATTAATAAAATAAAAATTACACTACCATGTGTTTGACATACAAACACGTATATACCTACTCTTTTGTTTATGGTTAAAGTTTGTAGTCAAACTGAGAAGAGATCAATATTATTGGTCTATAATATTATATGTCTTTAGATTTGCTAAAAGTCAAAAATACTTTTATTTATAGTTGTGGTAAAACTGAAGAAGATATATATAATATTATTTGTCTAGTAATTTAGTGAATGTCAAAAATAATCATAATTATGTTAATTGATAATCTCATAATCATAGTTTGCCTAATAGATATTTATGCTTTATATATTAACTAGAAACCAGCCCTGGCTTCGCACGGGTTCTTTACATAAAATATAAAACAGTATATGTTACTCCGAGGAGATGTAATTCGGTAAAATTGGTTGAGTAGTTTTTGAGTTAAATCGTAACAAACAAAACATCAAATAGCTTTTACATTACCACTTTATAATTGTCAATTTTTTAAAGCATTAAAATGGATATAGGTGGTATGTTATCTTTATATTCAGAATAATCTTTATATTAATAATATTCTGGAGGCATATATAAGATACACAATTCCGCCATACAAGCCTTTAAAACACTTCATAAACTTTAGGAGCCAACCGGCTCGGACGCGGGGCGCCCGCGCGGCACGCTCGAATCACGGCGACACGAAATTAATTTCGTTGCGCATTATTTTGATTTTGCTATATCTCCTAAGGTATTGATTTTATTTGCATGGTTTAAAGGGAAAAAATAATCTTCATGAAATGCTCAAGCTAACTAATGTACTTAAAATGATAAGGATTCATTCCGTATTTGTGTAAATTGCTTTCCAATCACCGCTTTATAATTGCCCATTTTTTTAATGTTAAAATGGATATAGTATGTTATACTTAAGAGATAGACATATGCCATCACGGACTTTTCTGTAGACCTATATAAGATACATAATTCCACCATAGATTATTTTGTTATATCTCAAAGGGTTTAGGCAGCGTTTTTGTTGAAAGCTCCCAGACAGCAACAAATATCGTTAATGTATACAAAAACGTAACAAATTATATACTAAAACCTTCCTCGAGAACCACTCTATCCATTGGTGTAAACAGCATGAAATTCGGTGAAGTAGTTTTTGAGTTTATCGCGATCAAACAGACAGACAGACGCGGCGGAGGACTTTGTTTTATAACATGTAGTGATAACACATTATATTCGATCATTCGACGGTTTGAGATTTTATATTTCTGAATATAACGGTCAACGACATTTAGCAAACGAGAGTTTTTACAAAATCATCGTTCACAGTGAAGTTTATTTCATCGCTTAATTTTCATTCAATAAAAATACATATAAAAAAGTTAATTTGTTTGGAAAATCTTTAATATACAATAAGTGTATTTCAGTATTCATTTGCATTTATTTTTTATTTAAATGTTATATAATTTGTTTGAAAAAGATTGGCAAATTAACTGCGTAGCCTTGGCGATTGTAGAGATTATAGTTTCTTACAATAGAACCTGAATAACTTTCACACTTAAAAATTGACAAATTATGGTCGAACTTTGACCTCTAGTTTTATATTAAACTACAATTTGTTTATAGTAATTTCATAAATGTTACTTCTGATAAGTGTCTGATAAACATCCATAACTTGTTATTATTGTATGTAATATATAAAATTTCAACATATTTATCAAACTTAAAAATACCTATCGTTCTATTTATAACTTTACGCTAAGTCCCTTGCTGAGTAGATATGGAAAATCGAGCGCCACATGACCCGCCCTGTTTAGTAAACCATACAAATTGTAAATTGTAGACGACTGGGTACAATCCTATTAGTTTCTGTTTAACATTGCAATATACCAGCATGTAATTGACAAAATAATACTTCATTTGGTTCGTTTGAAACGGACAACACTGAGCTACATTCGACACAGCTAATTGATCGCTTTAGTTGATTGGAATGGTAAAACCGCACATTACAAGTGATAATTTCAATAATTTATCTGTAAGTGTAACTATTTATTAAACACAATTGTGGTTAATAATTTGCATTGAAATTGTAGTACAGTTTTTATATTGGCCTCACCCTGTATCAAAGTGAGTAATGAATTGAAAATGGGCGGTAAAGAATTTATTATAATTTCTTATTACATTTAAAAAGTTGTTTTACATATAAGTTATTTTTGTAATCACCTTTTAAACCTGAAGGGGTTTAAAAGGTGTAAAATTTTGATACCACGCTCGATAGAATTGGGGGAAAAAATATTTTCCGTAACATTTTGACTCCAAAACTCGGCCATTTTATAATTTTAATATACCCAGTGACACTTGCGCAATAAAGACGAATCTAACGATATATCACTCATCATAATCGGTTTAGCCGTTCAGAAGTTACGAGGGAACATAGGGACGGACTTACAAACACACATGCATACAGATCAACACCTCGCTCTTTTGACTCCGCCGCAGTAGGGTAAAAAGTGATAATACGATATTTAAAAAGATTCACGATTTACGTCCTCGACTTTACCTTTTTTATTAAATACAACAAAGTTTAAAAACGACTTTTGAAGATGGAATTATATTTTTGGTACGTCATCTCTAATAAGGTGTTAATCATCTTTTGTCTTTTACAATTTATTTTTTCCTTTTTTATTTTTATCTTTTTGTAAATTATAAAAAAATATTTGTTCTTATGAATTTCTCTTCTAACAGTATGTCAACAAAGCCCCTTCAAGGTCATGTCTTGAAAATCGATACGTTGTTGGGATAGCTTACCGCGTACCACAATGTGTACATACATTTCTATGTAGTGAGCTTTAACACTGTCATTCCTTCCACATACCTCTACGTGGGATCATTCTTAATATTTGTTGGATCATCCTACTCAAAATTTTAATATAGCTTATATTAAAAAATATAAATTTAAATTCGGTGATACTTTCTTTAGAATAGTTGTTTATTTTTCTACCTGTAGACAAATGAATATTTTTTTTTATATATACATGAAACGACACTAAAGCCTACCTGTTGGTGGTACCATTGCAGCCTAAGAACTCTCAACAAATGAATCACTCTAACGTGACTGACTGCAACATTAAGGGAACACCCTGTCATAAATAATTTCTTAAGAACTTAATTTATAATGTTTTTCAGATCGAACTGACCCAGTTCTATCAAAACCATTGTTCAGTTATTAATTAAATTATTTATTGTAACATTTTTTATTATTATGTTATTTTTATTCACGGGTATTGTCCCGGTCATTTGATAGGCGTCCGCGGGGATATGGATCCAACGCGTAGAGGCCATTTTAAGAAGATTCATGTTATGCTGTACACACACCGAGACCCGCTCCTAAAAATATCGATAGAACCATATATCTATGAGCAGGTCACGGCAGGTATTGGGACTATTGCGAATGTGTAGGAAATTATTAGTCTATTGTAATGAGGTCTGGAGGGATTATTGGTACTGGGTTATAACTATCATATCTGACTGTTATTTTTGGCAGGCGGTGGCTCGCCACTCACAAGGTGGACCCCCGAAATGCCAGAGGAAGTCGGCCGGGGGCAACACCGGTGTGAGTGACTCAGGGGTGTTGAGAGGTGTGCTGCGCTTTCTCCGAAGTTACTCGCGACGTTATGCCCTTTAACACTTCCACCCCTGGAGCATATCACCTGCTAGAACAATATACTCTATCGACTCCTCTCTGGACGGCCAATGAAGGCAAGCCAGAGCCGAGAGTCGAAGACACGTCGGAGACGAAGGCCCTGATCGACTCTCTGGAGCACTCGGGTACCCGTGGTGTCGTTACGCACCAACAGCTAGCCACAAGCTGCCCTGCGGGGTTATTATTATATTAATATTATACTATTTATTTGTTTTATCGGTTAAGAAATGTGACTACACATGACTCGATCGACTTACACACCTTACTCCCTTCTTTAACTGACTTATCCCATAGTTAAATTGTTATAAACATAGATTTGAAATAAGTCTACTTATTTATAGATACTATACAAGAAACGTTCCCAAAATAAATCAAGGAAAGCGATTTGTTATTGAAATATTCAAAACCACCTAACTTGTGTTCAAATGTACTTTTATTATGACCACCTCTACTCGTAATTAATCTATTTCTGTTTATCTACCTAAATCTTTACGCCAGTTTTATTGTGGGGTAGCCAGAGAGAACCGAACAAGTATAGAGGCGCACTATGTGGTTGTAGAGATGTTTTCTTACCGTTATATTGTGGAATGACCTCCGTTCCTAGCTGTTCCTGAAAGATTACTTCATGGGGTTCTTCAAAAGGGCAAGTGTGAATTCCCTGAAGCATCAAGTGCCAAGTTTAACTCTACCAGTGATCTATTATCACGATACTTGACAATAGAGTGTAGTCAGATGACAAATGTCCTAAGCTGGAAGTGGGAGGATGTTGTATAAAGATAGATCACGTAGGTGATGGAATCGAACTGAACTTCATCGCGTATTAGAAGATAATACGGATAATTCGGTAACACAGTGCAGTTTTAATGACAATACAATAACGTGGGACGATAAATGTACTGATAGCCTGGTGTGGACATGTACCACTAAGTTCATTTTGTCGGATTTATGTACATATTTATGACTAGCTGAAGCCCGCGGCTTCGCACGCATGAGATTTGGGCCTTCTATTTCTCTATTGATCTCAAATTCTTTCTGTTTGAGCAGTCAGAACCCGTTATATACGTTTTCCCATACATTTCGCGGTCGTATACGACCACTCGGGTTTCGAAGGGTTAAAAAAACAAAGTTCAGGATCGTAGATGCAACCACAGAGCGATTAAATTTTCACACAGCGCCATCTATTGACCTTTACTTTTATTGGAGTATGGCTATGGAAGATAAAAAGTAATATAGTATGATAGCACCGCTATGACAGTATGACGAAAAAGGTCGAAGGTACCGCAGTCCTCGATGGTAAACAGTAAGTTTATTGAGATTGGTTTCGTTTCATTTGTTAGTAAACTCTGTGGAAATACCAAAGGGTTCACAAATAGGTGGTAACACTACTTGTTTATTATATAACGTTAGGAGTAAACAAGCATTTTAAGAGAGGTAGGGGGCATCAAAGCAGTCAATCTGGGGAAGTATCTCCACCTGATAGAAAACCACAGCCAAATAGCTCCTACCTAGCTAGAGACTTGTTATGTTTCTGCGTGTGAGTGAGGTCACCATTAAGCCTCTAAGGAGTTGCAGTGTTAGCAGCAGAGGCGGCATCGCGCCAGAAATACTTAATGTATTGCAAGCGTTTGTAGGCTACCGGTAACCGCTCTACATTAGGTGGACCGTATGCTTATACGCCTCCCGAGGTAGTATAAAAGAAACTCCCCTGCCACCTGCCCACCTGATGGTAAATTATTATTATAGCCTATTCCAATAACAGTTAGTTAATTATCATTCAAACATAGACACCGTGCTGCTTGCAACACCTCAGCAGAGTTTTCCATTGACTGCAGTATTCCATATGGTGATAGTTTACCAGTCGGGGCTATTCTGATATGCCCCATCTCCCTAGTATGCCTATTTTTAAAATCACGCGTCGTATGGAAATCGCAAACTGTGTCAATTTTAACAATGAAGTATTTATTAATCTTGAAGCGGTAAATAAACTTAGGCCGAATAAATTGCATTAATTTTATATCCAAATACAAAAAAAATAAGTAAGAGTTATAAATCGTAATTATAGCGGTTTCCTCTTGCAAGTGAATACGTCAAAGCAAAACTGACCAAATCCTTTTTTAGCGGACTAGCTTTATGACTTCGTTATACGTACCAGTTAAATGAAACATGCACTTGAAGCTTGAGGAGTTTTATGCTTGTGAGTTTTATACTCTTTTACCGACGAAGGTTTTTAGGAATAGCTAATAGGAAGGGAGTTCATTACATATCTATTTACTGTTTATTTATCTCAAGCTCCTCCATACAAGAAGATAACATTAGGCCGAACAAGCTCGTTGGCTCAGTTGTGACTGATGCGACTTTGACACCGACGCTCGTGGGTTCGATTCCCATACAAGGCAAACATTTGTGTGCGTGACATGTCTGTTTGTCTTTGTCTGGATATTTTAAGAGAGATAGGGCGCATCAAAGCAGCTCGTCTGGGGAAGTACCTCCACCTCACAGAAATCCGCAGCCAAATAACAACTCCCTAGAGTGTTGTTGTGTTCCTGCGTGTGAGGTCACCAGTAAGCTCCCAAGATGTTGCCATGTAAGCAGCAGAGGAAGCATCGCGCGAGTGATACTTAATATATCGCAAGCGTTAATAGGCTACGGTACCCGCTTCACATCAGGTGGGCCGTATGCTTGTACGCCTCCCGACGTAGTATAAAAAAAGGCCGATGATATCTGCTGTGGTTGTGTGTAAAACCATTACCAAAGCGCAGTGGAGTAACCTGACGAAGCACGCTATAAACCATTTCGTTCAAAGCATAACCCAACAGTGAAATGTTATACCAGTTATTATTTTTATACACTAAACACGTGTAACTGAAACAATGCATAGTTTCAAACACTCATTTCTATATAAATTGAAGTAGATTCTCGTATATCGAGCTCTCGGGAATTTCATGGCAATGACAATGACGAGGAACGTGGCTCACCTTACACGTGTCCCCGAGATAATGTCAATCGTTCTATATCCGGTGCAATAACATCGAGTATATTTTACATTGCAAATACATAAGTCTTTATATATTTATTCTACGTCAAAAGCTAAATATGGATACGATACGAGTAAGTCATGCAAGCCAAAATAGACGATAGTTCTCTAAAACTATCTCTTAGCTTAGTATCTCGTGAGTGGTGTGTCGATTCGGTATATCACGAATGAATTATAATTCACTGAATTGGTACGCGAGTGAGTTATTAAAAGCGTATCTTGCTTTTAAGACTTCGCCGTCTATTGGTGGAACTTGCGAATTTGCTGTGGTGAGTCATCGGTTACCTCCACTCTCCATATTCACCGGGACCGCTGTTCGGCTAATTGGTGAGCCAATTTCCGCCCTCCAAGTTCCCGCCTTTGAAATATGTGCAATTAGATACTAAATATCCATGTTTACACTTGCAGTAATGAACAGCACGGTCGCGTCTTGTATGTATGATAGGTAGATGATGATGGGCAAATTAAATGATGGTCAAGGTTGCACAGAAATAATACACAGAAATAATACAGTACACAATACTTGATTATATTCTCAGCTGGCCCTAGAGAGGCATTAGATACTACAGTAAAGGCTTTGCGGCTATCAGATGATCTGACAGCTCTTAATTACATAAAAGAGGTACAAAATATTAAATACATGTAAAATAAATAATGCTTAATTCGAAACAAACCTAAATAATTTTAATAGACCTTTGTCGCATAATTACAGTACTTAAAGGTCTCCATTTTCAAATATGAATAGAAAGCCTATTATATTCTACCGTATAAGTAGAACGCTGTCTTCACTTTTCCGCCATCCTTGCCCAATGTGTAGTAACAATCATAATTTCGGTATTCGACTTCAGTACCCTTACTTTTATAGATCTCTACAACAACAAGCTTTTAATATAATAATCGTTTTTTTTCCTAAATCCGAACACAAGAGTGCTACATAGTATAATAGTGCTCAAATGCATGTGTCCAGTTCGGAGAATTTCATATGCAGACTCACGTTTCATAACACTCATATATGCTCGGTGTCGCCCGCACTCACGCATTGTGCGCCGAATCGTGCCTAAGTGATAACGATGCACCAAGCAGAGCTACTTCGAGAACTATATAGAGAACTATTAATTATATTATGAACCATTTTTAAGTGAATATGACCGAATACAAAAAAATCTAAATATTAGCCTGGACTCAAAACAAAAAAACATATAACAGAAATGAATGTTCACATTATACTCCAATTACCCTGCTAGAGACAAAAGAACCGCCTTTTAAAATTACTGATTGATAGCGAGGTTAATCAATTATTCTTAGCGCCCGAAATAATCGAAAAATAATATTCTGATATTCCTCTAAATTTTTAACCATTCATTGTCAACAACATGAGTTGAACGACTAGTAATGACTAGTGTACAGGTTTAACTAAGCTAAATGAGATTACGGGATCAGAATTTTAATTTATAAATATCACGATATTTTAGATGGACATTGGACATCTTGAAAAAATTGATGACCAAAGATGAATCTAAAAAAAAAAATCACCCAAAATGCAAGTAAGTTGATAAAAAATCCTGTCAGTCTTCAAAGTAGCAATGTTTTCATTCTTGAGAATAATATAAACAAATATTTAATGCTACAAGATTTTCTTCTGACATTTGGATGCCGTTGACAAGAGGGCGTCACCCATACCATATCCATCTCTTGACACTTATGTAACTTCACGAGGTGGCTGCATTAGATCTTACGTCACCAAAACAGTCTTGTCGCATAGTATACACCGGCGACTATGGTGTTACTTCGAATTGCCGGCATTCATTAAACATTATTTTCACTGAACGAGCAATGAAACGCAATTTTACCATTTGACAAACTATATTAACAGTGCATGTTAATATATTTTACAAACTTCTTACACATTTTTCAACTTTCATTTGAAAAAATATAATTTCTAAAATTTTTTATCAATATTTAAATCGATAAATAATATTTGGTAACAAAATTTTTTGTATGACAAATGAGTTAGTTAATATATATGTTATTTATATTTGATATTGTTCTTAAATTTTTTGCTAAACAATTTCATTGTGTGTTAAAAAAAAAATATTTGCTAAACAATTTCATTATGTGTAATTCATTATAAAACCCCACCACAATAGCTCGAACTGAGGCCGACTACGCGCACCTCGAGATAGCAAATCCTACTAACAGGGACATCGTGGTTTTTAGTATCACCACATAAGGTGCACACAATACATAATAATTTTAACATTACTACTTTGAGGCAATTGTTCCAAAAACAAAAATTTTGAATATTATATTCGAACCAAACATTTATCACGACGAAAAGGTTAGTTTAGTTATGAAAAAATATACAGATATTTATTGTACTAATAAGGTCAATTTACGAAATTATTAGTATAATAATAAATATGATGATGTCTGAGAGGGTCGGTGTTAAATTAAGAAGTGGCATGCTTCGATGGTTCAAACATGTGGAAAAAATGTTGGAAGAAAGAATTACGAAACAAATATAATATAATATCTCGGAATTCGAACTAAGTGGACGTGTATTGTGTTGTCGTTCTGAAATAAAATCACTGTTTCTCAACAATAAACACTAATTGCCAAATAAAAGACTCCACATTTCAACAGCTGTGCTAATCGTTCATGTGATTTTCTAATACGAATTGGTAAGCGAGACGAGAAACCACGGAGCATCACAACCGGCAGAAGCACCGCTCACCCCCTTGGGTAAAAAGGACTTCCTCTTATTTTTCATCACGCTCATTGACACCGACGTTTCCCGAACGCAAACAGTTCGATTATTATTGTATTGACAATAATCTTGGTGTGTGGTACAAACTATGAACGTACAGCGTACACCACCTAATAAAAGCAGCTCTCTAACAGATTTATCATCAATAAATAATCCTTCAATTATGCATCAAGTAATCCAGAGAAAACGCAAGCAACCTGAACCTGAACAGAGTCATAATTGTAACTGTGCGAAAGAGCTTCAAGATTTTCGGAAAGACATTACATCATTGCTACAAAAATTCACAACTACACAAGAATCTACAATGAACGCTATGCATGATAATATTGCCCAAATGAAATCTCAGCTGAATGACATCAAAGTGTCTACTGATAGCCTGAAGAACGAACAACTATGTATGAAAACTCAAATATCAGATCTCACCTCGCAGGTGAATACCTCAGATCATAAGATCCAAATTTTAGAATCAGAAATCACGACAATGAAAAGAAATACAGTTGCCAGTTTATCTATGACCCGTTTCGACGAGAATATTTTGTGTGAACTGCAGGAGCGAGAATCTAGGGGAAAAAATATTATCGTAAAGGGCATTCCAGAGTGCAAAACAGAAAACATTGAGGAAAGTCGCTTATATGATACAAATAAGGTGTCAACTATCATCAACAGCTTGATCAATGACTGCCCGGAGCCAAAAAAGATGTTTCGTCTTGGCAAGTATAATCCTGCTAAAGACCGCAATATCAAAGTTTGCTTCGAGTCTTCGCACACTGTCAAGCTACTACTTCGTAATAAGGATAAACACCAAAGCGATATAAAGATGTACTCTGATCAAACACCAGCGCAACAAAAATACTTGAAAGAACTCAAGAACGAGCTTTCACTCCGAATTGCGAATGGTGAAAGCGACATTACAATAAAATATATAAAAGGAATACCAAAAATAATTTCGACTAATAATTCAAAAAACTGAAAAACAGCACCGATTACAGCACAAACAAACTGAAGACTAATACCTATCAAGTACTTAATAACTATCAAAATATATTCACGAACAAATCATGTCTTAATTTTTTCTACGCAAATGCAAGAAGTATATGCAAACCTGGAAAACTGGATGAACTTATCTGCATTCTTCACTCCATCAAAAGGTGTATTCACGTTATCCTTTTAACCGAAACATGGATAAAGTCCGCTGAACAAGCGCAACTGTTACAAATTCAAAATTACACTCACTACTACAATATCAGACCGGGTGTCGTCGGTGGAGGTGTATCAATTTATGTGCACAACGACTTAAAACATGAACTGTCAACGGAAGCATACACCGGTGGAAATAATTACTTAGCCGTTCATCTACAAAAATATGCACTCGACGTCGGGGTTGTGTACAAGCCTGGACACACAAGTTTACATGACTTTCTAATCACTTACGAAGAGCAACTGCTACGTAAAGGGAGAACCATCGTTTTTGGGGACACTAACATCGATCTACTCAGCTCCGATAGTACAACTAAACGATATAATGAAATGCTAACAGAATCCGGCTACAAACTTATTAATAAGATAGATTCACAACACAGTACCCGTGAGACTGCAAGTACTAAAACAATTATAGATCATGTCTGCACTAATTTGAACAAAGATAATTTTCATATGGCGATAATTGAATCAGTACTGTCAGACCACAAGAATATCTATGTAGAACTCAAAAGAGTAACTCCTCCAAAGAAACAGAAAATAGAATATAAGGCTATCGACTATACGAAACTAGAGAAAATAATTAAATCTTCGAATATTGAAAATAATGATCATGACTACAAGACTTTAGACGAACATATCAAAACAGCTATCTACAAAGCACAAACGAAAAAATACAAAATACTGAACCTACCACAAAACGAATGGATTAACAGACAAATAATTGCTGGAATCAACGAAAGGAATAAGTTATGGATTAAATTAAAACAAGATCCAAACAATCAAAAATTAGCAATGGACTTCAAAACCAAGAGACACCAACTGGCACAAACAATTAAGAAAACCAAAGAAAAATACTTCTACGAAGAATTTACAAAATGTACAAAAAATCCCAAAAAGATGTGGAAATTAATCAATACCCTCGCAAGTAACAATAAAGTGACGAATTGTGCTCCTCCAAACCTGACGCTTGAAAATGGTAGCATAGTCACAGATCCTGTAGAGGTATGCGAAATCTTTAACAATTTCTTTGCAAATATAGGAACACAACTGGCAAACAACATACCATCCACAGGTCGTAATTCTGACACATACATCTTGCATAACTTTAACCACGACAAAGGGCATTTTGAGCTATCTGAATTTTCTCCATGCACAGTGGACGAGGTATCCCAAATTATAGACAACTTAGATTCCAATACTAGCACCGGAGTTGATGGTATTAGTACCAAAGCTCTAAAACGTATAAAAAACCTAATTATTCAAAATTTAACAGATTGCTTAAACCAACTCTTAGCTGACGGAATCTTTCCAGAAAACTTAAAAATTGCCAGGGTCACTCCCATTCACAAAGCTGGTACTAAGTCAAATCCTGGAAACTATCGACCTATTTCTGTTCTGCCAATCATATCCAAAATATTAGAAAAAATTATATATAAAAGACTAGACAAATACTTAACAGAAATGAACTTTATGTATGATCACCAATATGGATTTCGACCTAAGTCTAATACCCTTGGCGCAACTATTGACTTGATAACTACCTTAAAAACAAACATTGACCGAAAACAAGTAGCACTAGGGGTCTTTATAGATCTAAAAAAGGCTTTCGATACCGTTAGTCCCACTATACTGTTAAGAAAACTGGAGAGTATTGGTATAACAGGAACCGCGTACAATATTCTAAAGTCTTATTTAAGCGATAGGTATCAGGTTGTCAAAATTGGGGAATATCAAAGTAGTTCCAAGCCATTGACTTGTGGTGTACCACAAGGTTCTATTCTTGGACCCCTATTATTTCTGGTGTATGTAAACAATATACACCAAGCAGGCTTGCAAGGGCATCTTACACTCTATGCAGATGACACATGCATATTTTATTTCGGGAAAAATATAGTAGAGATCTTTGATCACGCCCAATGTGACTTAAATATATTGCAAAAGTGGTTTCAATGCAATCTTCTGACGGTGAACACTTCTAAAACTTCATACATAGTATTTAGAGCTAAAAATAAAAAACTGCCTGACCTTCCCAAACTAACTATAAACGGAGCAGAACTGCATGAGACCAGTGATGAAAAATACCTCGGACTAACTCTTGATAGCAATCTAACATGGAATGCACATTTATTACACATTAAAGCCAAACTTTCTTCATTGGTGGGCGTAGTACATAAAATAGTGCGATGTATTCCAAAAAAGGTTCGGCCTCAAATATACAATGCCCTAGTAAAGCCTCATTTACTATATCTTATCGAAATATGGGGTAATGCAGCTGAAACAAATCAAACAATAATCCAAGTGCTACAAAACAAAATTATAAAAATCTTACACAACTACGACTTTTTAACTCCATCTAAGACCGTTTATAAAGAAACCAGGCTATTGAACATAAAACAACTTTATATATATAACACGTCTATACTTATTTACAAAATCATCCATAAACTCATCCATTCACAAATTAGTTTCACGACGAAAAGCACATTAAACAAATACTCAACACGTCGGCCCAATCACCTTGTATTACCTAACATACGGACGAACTATGGTAAAAACAACTTAACGTTTAGGGGAGCACAAATTTATAACAAACTTCCAAAATTTGTAAAGCAAGCGAATTCTCTTAATATTTTTAAAAGGAAATTATTCACGCATATTTACAATAATGAAAAATTTAATTGATTTTACAACAGCTATTTCTTATAACTTGGACCACCGCCTTATAATAGGAATGCAGCTATGTAGAGGACTCGCTTCGTCTAAGAACGACCGTAACAATACTAACATTTTATTATTCTCTTACCCACACCGAGATAAATAATTGTTATAATATTTTACTAATATATATAAAATATTGTTCTCATGTAAGTGACAATTGTCTTAATGAGAAATAAAGTTCTATAAACCGAATATGCAACGCGAAAGTAGAGGGATGTAGGAAGGCCGCGGAAGGTCAAGACTGACCTACCTTGACCAAATTGATAATTTTTTATCAGAGGGTGATGCACTAAACACCGGCGAGCGTGTATAAGAAGGGAAATGAATATTAATGAAGCGAGTAGGTATGCAAGAACTGAGGAGAACTTATGTAGTGCTTGGTTCTCTCTGCCTACACTGTAAGGAATTTGGCAGAAATTATAGATAGATAGTGAGATGTAACATCAAATTATTACTAGGGATGAGACTCACATTTTTACTTGTTGCTACAGATATTCGCATGTAAGCTTGAAGTAGAGAAACGGTATCAGGAAAGAAAGCAAGACGAAAAAAAAAAATATGTGTGTAAGTGGAAGGATGTACATCCACTGCGGAACATAGTCCTCCCCTCGAAAGTACCATTCGTTTTGATCCTGTGCCACCTGCATTCATCGACTCCCTGCAAACCTCTTGAAGTTGTGATAATCCCACTCTGCGTGTACTAATACGGGGATGCGATTCAAGAACCTTTCTTCCCCAGCGATTGTCGGTTCTGTGAACTATGTGGCCAGCCCACTGTCACTTCAGTTTGCTTATCAATTGGGCTATGTGGTTGCAAGATGTACATACATACATATGTTAAATAAAAACTTGATTTTCATATGGTGTTCATCAAAAATTTGTTGATACGGTAGGTGTTACTGGCAAACAGGACTGTGTGGACTAGTCATCTAGATGTTACATGAACACATTTACACCAAAGCTCCTGAATATGCTAATTAATTTCAGCTACGGTCACTAACAGACAACGTTATTAAATAATAACTTATAATAATTTTGTTTCCATCGGAAAATGTTGAAATTTATTCGACAAATTTATTTGTGCATGATGAAATAGCAATGGACTATGTTATTGAGCTTGCACGTAGATGCAATATGTGGTTTACGTGGAAAGCATTACCTCTATTCAAGGCAAACCGTAATGTTCTATCGTGGCTTGCCATGTAGTCCTGCAAATTAGAAACCATTCCGAAGACTTACGATTGTAAGTCTCTAGTAGTAAATCGGAAACTGTATACGATGAACACAACAATCCCACTGTGTAAATCTACACTAACCTTCATTATACAGTGTAATTGTTGTGTTCATCGCATACAGTTTCCGATATTGTCATCTTGATACATGCTTGCACAGGGCACATTTACGTGTCTGGTAGTATATGCTTGCAATTTGCACTTGATAAGCTCTAATCTATAGTACTATACTATACATTGAACTGCAAGTGGTATTCTTGAGAACTTACGCACATAGCACTTCGTCTTACCTACAATACGTGAGGAAAATACCATACTACACTTTGACGTTAAGTAGACAGAAAGTAATGCCACCTCACTGAAGTGCGCATCCAACTTATTGTGTTCCTGGGAGTTCGTGGGATTAACAGTAAGATCCTAAAGAGTTACTGCATTATTACTGTGTACAAAAACGGCAACGCGCGAGCGATAAAGTTTACAAGCGTTCGAAGGCTACTGTAACCACTTCATATCAGGTGGGCCGTATTTGCCTTCGACCTTTCGACGTTGTTGCTAAAATAAGGTATATAAGGATTGGTTGTATTTCTTAAGGATCATAATATCCGCGCTCTTATGGGACGGACAATTATTTAGTATTAGTTAATATTTTGTAATCATAGATTACATCTATGATTATATCTATGACTAAATAAAAAAAGAAAAGAAGACTATCAATTTGAGTCACCAATGGCCTGATAAAATAAATCGTAAGACGCGCCATATTGACATTCCTATTTCTGCCTGAAAACGACTTATAAAATTCAAGAACTTGCAATCTAACACTACCCACGAAGATATTGCTATTTAGTATTTAAGGGTGTACTGATGATACACATGTTAAACGCACATGAGCTAGAGTAGAGAGAGTGATTCATGGGTAAATAAAATGAGAGCGTATAAACTTCGAGTCTTTATTCAAAACTAGCTGACCCGGCGAACTTCGTACCGCCTCAGAATCAATAAATGGTGTGTTAACTTATTAGGTGGTATAAATTCTGTTTTTTAGACAAAATTTTAAGACAAAATGAGTAGTCAAAATTAATTAAGTATAATAAATGTTCAAAAATATAAATGAGAAGTAATGTAGTTCACATGGCGGCAAAGCATTAGCTTTAAATAAGTGAACGAAATTATTCACGTACCATTGTTGTACTACTTTATATTAAGCTGTTTGTTGTATGGGTTGCATTCGAGTCGATTTCCTTCGTTGAATTGACTGCCGAGCTAACCTTCAGGTGTAAATTGTGCGGGGGCAAGTCTGGCTGATCCAATGAGTTTAAATATTCAGTTGTATAAGTGGTTGCTTCGTCCTGGTTTGTTTTATAGTCTGTAGTTTTGTGGGAATACAGTAGACCAACGATTTAATTTTCAATTCTGATGTTTAAATGTTCATTTTTGTTCTTTGCTGCAAGAATTACTCGTCCACTCAACCAATTGTTATTTTCATGATGATCAAAGATACTCGGTAACACTTTGTTGATGAGCTCGTTCTTCATTGAGAAGAAATTGCAAAATTCGGTGGGAACATACTCAATTCGTTAGATTAGTTGACAGGAATGCGACCATTACCGAAAGTCAGTAATTGCTTGACGAAACCTGCAACATGTATCGTTTAGCAACTCGCATATTTGCCGTCAGCTGAAGTTTCGTCTCATAGCGCCACAGAAACGATGATTTAAGGCAAGCGTTTATTTCAACGGCAGCGGTCGATCTAGAAATGGTTGGTAGTATTTGGCGGAAATCGCCAGACAGTAGAATCGTTGCGTCTCCCAAAACATCTCGACATCGTTACATGCGCTTTCAATACGCGTTTAGGCGCCATTGTGTATTTATCCCTGATGATGATTTTACTTGTTACGAAAACTTTTGTCTTTGCTGAGTGTTTTGCAATGTGGGATGACGGTTTTTCAGTCGTTTGAAGGTTTAACGATAATTTCAACACTGTATGAGACGTTGTGCGTTTTTTTAGTAACATGACCGCTATCCCAGAGAAAGCAACTGCAGTTTCGGACATCTTACGAAAAGTGGACAAAGTGGACAAATTCAATGCCTGTCTGCCTAGTTCCACCGAGCGCATCGAGGAAAAATAAGTTGTTTACATCATCAATTGCCTTCGTTAACATATCGCACATTTCCTTCTGTTGGTATGTTCTTTCGAACATATTCACCTTCACATTCCAATTCTCGACTAAAAGCTACATTCATTCCACGGTTTGATAGTAGCATTCATAACTTCACTAACACATAATGTACCACATGTCTTCGATTAAAAGCAAAGCCGGGTTATGTATCTCTTCATTCACTTCGAGATCGGGATTCCCTGAACTGACACGAATTCGATGTAAAATGTCTTATGACATGCATAATATATGTTTTTGTACCACAATTCAGGTGGTTTCCGTGATTCCGCGTTTAAAATATAGCATCAGCTTTAACTATTATCATGTCCCAATAAGCAAATTGAGCAGTTGACATGAACCATGAAATATTGGGCACACTACACCATTGACAGTTCGACAGGCCGACGAACGTTTACCAGCAACAATCGCAAGCAGAAGCATTCGTCACTTTGAATAAACTGTGTAAATACGACCAAAAATATCAGCAGTAACCATATAACCTTGCTCCTCACGTTGAAGTATGTGAGATGAGCGTTCCAAGTGTAATAACGTGGCAACGTTCGTTTAAATGAATCGCCTTGGCAAATCGAAAACAACTGGTTAATGGAGGTGTTTCAGCTTTCACCAAGACGAACAAAAAAAATATTCAATGAAATTTTTCAATTCATTCTTGAAATATCGTAAAAAAAGCATTTCATGTAAAATGTATGAGAAAATGAATTTTATTCATAATTATATTTTCCATGTTTTAATAGCGATCTGCTATTCGGGGCGCAGACAAATTCAACAAAACAAAGATCATAAATGGACCGACTTTATGATCTTTGTTCTCGATATATATATATATATATATATATATATGCCAATTCGTTCTTGAGATATCATAAAAATAAAATGTATGAGAAATGAAATTTACTTTATTTTTTTTTTGTTATTTTTCCCATATTTTAATACTTATTATCCTATTTCGGACGAAGACAAATCTAAAGACACAAAAATCATAAAAATCGAGCCAGCCGTTCTTGAGTTATAAATGGTGTAACTAACATTAGTCTTTTATATATATAGAGATTAAATTCGTAAACTAAATTAAATTTGGTTTGAAAAAATTATGATGAATAATTTTTGATGCTGTTTAGCTTGATGGAAAGTGGTTACCGTAGCTTTTGAATGCTTATTATTCAGAAAGTATCGCTCATACGTTGTCACCCAAACTTCTACTACAGCTACTCCTCAAAAGCTTACTCACTCTCAGGAACTTACCAATCCTCCAAGCAGTAGTTATTTGGTTGCAGTTTTCAATGGATACGATGACGAAGAACATCTAGCCCGTGTCAGTGGCTCCAGCAATAGTAGCAAGCAATCGTAGCATAGTAATTTTCGAGTACTGCCTGCCAAGTAAAAGATATAGCACACCAGCAACATCAAGCAAGTACGTTCGACAAACATATTTTCATAATGGTAATAACTTTTAAATTTTATTATGGAATCCACGAAAAAGATTATTATTATCCATAAACAATTTATCCACTAGACAGCGCATGAAGCTCCCCTCACTCACCACTGTTTTAGCGCCTAAATAACTTAGCGATTCGAGCTTACTGACCAATGGATGTGGATTTTAATCAATAAAGCGATGAAGTAAAAAGTGCAGCTATTATTGGCTAGTTCAGGGATTAACCGACGCGAGTTAATCCGTGCTGCACTTTTTACTTTACCTCCGACCCGTGGCGGCGAATTTTTTTACTCCAGACAATCATGACATCAGGTCTCCATTGGTTTTATTACTTGATGTTATTATCCAAGCATCTGCCGGCGTTGACCACCATGCACATGTTACAGCAGAATACCTAGAGAAAATCCTTGATGACAGTAGGCTATGCATATAAGAAGTTTCACAAAGCTGATGCGGAGCGAATTCAAAAGACAGGAACTCATGGAATTACTCATAAGTTTCCGCCGTCATAACCTTAAGACAGCCAAGAACTAAGTTGTATTTCGTGTAATGAGTGTTAAGTATTAATATGTCCTAGTAATTTTAATTTATATCATTAATTTTACAGACTTTTAAGCGTATGTAACTTTTTATGTGTCATTCATAAAATATTTATGGT
The DNA here is from genome assembly GCA_947507595.1 of Pyralis farinalis. Classification (NCBI taxonomy): domain Eukaryota; kingdom Metazoa; phylum Arthropoda; class Insecta; order Lepidoptera; family Pyralidae; genus Pyralis; species Pyralis farinalis. The sequence goes on along the minus strand of OX382265.1, from coordinate 18,888,568 downwards.
AAACTGTGGTGCTGGTTTGGTAAACTGTGGTAACGGAGTTAGATATGTTGCTTATTTATGAACACTTAAAAGCTCTAAAAGAAAATATTTGCGAACGTGACCTCAAATGAGAAATCGTAAATATTTCAAAGAAATATTTGTTATAAAGCTCAAGTTTAATACAGGTTTCAAACAAAATATTCCTCTTGACTTGGTTGAAAAATCTACCTATATTTTTAAAATACGAGAAATGGCCAACGTTCCGTCCCGCTGATATTAATATAAATCACACAAGTTAAGATATAACTATACATTTCATCAGTCATGATTTATTAAAAAAAAAACAAAATATTTCCTTTTTTTTAAAGCGGCAGTCAGAGAATGATAGAAGAAGAACACGTTACCATATAACTAATAGGGGCCACCTTGCAATATATTAAGTATCACTCACGTGATATCACCTTTGCTGCTAACATAGCAACTCCTGAGGAGCTTACAGGTAACCTCGCGGTGCCTAGATGAGCTCGTACTCTTTTGATATTTGAGTTGCAGAATGTGGGAAGTCCTGGAACTTCACCCTTTGTTCGAGCTTCCTCCCGGGTGGCAGGAATGCGGTCGAGATGCCTTTTTTGGCCTCGTATAGTGCGGCGTTTTCTTGTATTCTTAGGTCCAGCGGAAGCGTTCCAGATAGAACCAGTGCTGATGTCAGTGACGTGGTTCTGTAGGCCTTGCATATTTTATGGGCAAAGCCACCCCGGGAGCGCCTCCAGCTGTTTCCTATTCATCTGGAGCTGTGTTGCTTGCAACCAGGCGCTTGCTGCGTACGTGGCGATCGGCTCGATGACCGCGACGTAGATCATTCTGACGATTTCTCCGTTCAGTCTCCAGGTAACCTTAGCTGCGCACGCTAGCTGTTTGTAAATATCGGCTGCTTTCTTGCAAATGGCCGACACGTACGATTTGAAGTTAAGGTTCGGGTCTATTATGAGCCCTAGGAGTTTGATCTCATCAAGCAGTGCTAGGCCTCGTATTGGATATGTGGATGTTCGGGGAGCTGAACTTCAGCTTGTTCGTCAGCAGCATCATTTGAGTTTTGTGTGCCGCGAAGTTCAGCTTGTTTCTTTGCCCGCATGTCACAATTTTGCCTAACACTTTGTTGATGTTATCCTCCATACCGGCTATGGATTTCCCGGAGAATGCCAGAACACCGTCGTCTGCGAACGCCTGACAATAGACTTCCTCACTTGACAGTTCATGTAGCAGAGGATCCAGCACGAGATTCCAGAAGGTCGGTCCTCCGATGGATCCTTGGACGCATCCCTTCGTAGTCTCCCTCTCACTGGACGCTCCCGCGTAATGAACTGTTATTTTCATTCCCGTGAGGTATGAGTCCACCATCTTGTACAAGTTGAGTGGGTATCGCCTGATTGCAAGTTAGTATTTAAGGGCCGGCCACCACGCGTTGTCGAATGCCCCCTCTATGTCCAATAAGATTACGATTACGGATTTCTTTTCTTCGGTATCCTGGTTCGAATGTATTGTATGTATTTCTAATCCTTTAGGATTAGTGGGATTCGCTGCCTAAGCGTAAGGATTTGACGAAGATAGGGACTTTTTCTAGAAAGACTGCCGTCAGACCTCCATAACCCAGAGAGATACCAGGCCTTTCTTAGGTCACACGTCTTTCGAAATATAATTTCTTGGATTTACGAGTTGCCTCAAGATGTTTTTTGTTCTGACCTTTACTACAAAGCTAGTGATAATCACAAATAATGTACGTATATCCAAAGACGAGAATTTAGTAGTACATGCTAGGATTTGAACTGGGGATCAATTGGTCAACAAGCCGGTTTCTTATCCACCGGGCTATCACTGCTCCTTAGCCTGTAGGCAGTTTTGAAATCTCAGTCGTTTGCAAGAAAATTGTACTAGTGAACCCTATTTATCCTGAGTAAGTGTATAGCTCATAATAAAAATATTTTGCGTGGGAGTAGGTATATTGCCTTGATATAAAATAAGTATCAAGATATTTTCTACGCTAAAATAAACTTGCACTTATGTTTCACATTTATATTGTTTCTGGAATTTAATATAATCGGTCGGAGAAATGAAACTGCTACAGTGCCAGATAATGATCGGAGATAAAAATGGAACAAGTGAATGAGTTTGTTTAAGTGAATGAGGTTCTATGTTTACGCGACATGGAAAATATGATTTTGAAAGAAGAGTGAAAGTGTACTTCAAGCCTACTGATCACTTTTTTTTTAAGAGCTCCGCCGCTCCGCTTGCCGTAGTCCCTTGGGAAATCCTCTTCTCAGGGTTTATTCCACAACTGGAGAACTCTCGGAAGAAAACTTTTTGAAACCGCACAGTACGCCATTGCGGATCCAGTGTGTAAAGGTCAACTCCTCGCCATAGGCAAGTGGTGCAGGTGTAAATATAAGCTGTTTGCATCATATCGAGCAATTCCGAACACAACCCGTTGTACAATCGATAGAACACACAAACGGGTGCAGTCTCTCCTTAAACTTAAGGGCTGAATAGCGTGTGGGACAATTCTCACAGGTCATCTCTAAACCGAATGTCATGGTCCGAGCTGGTATCCAGATGCTCCCGTACAAAGGTTTAGTTTAGTACTCCATGTGCGATCTGACTTGAGAATTACACAATATTAGTCTTTGCTCCGCACTGAAATGCTGCTTTGCTGTATAAAGCACACCCAGTTTCTTGGACGCCAGTTTGACCTTGGAGTTTGTTACGGTGAAAAATTACACTTCCATGTTATTTGCGAATGTCGGTACTGCCAGCGTCATCTGCTAAGAAGAAGATTAATTGATCATAGTGGCAACGCGTAGCCATAAATTAATAGATTTGGTTTGACAGGTAAATTCCGGCTTAGCGGGAGGCCACGCGTTTTCTCAGCCCTTTTCGATTTTGTGAGACATGTAAAATTAATTGCTTCAAGTCGCAGTAGACTTAGCCATACTAGCACATACTACATAGCTTTTGAGCTAATAAGTTAGCACGGGGTTGTACCCTTAAGATTAAATAGAGTGAATGTAATAACAATCGAGAAGCATGGCGTCATCGCGTCACCTAACCTTTAAGACCGAGTGAGTATATTTGACTGGCTTCATTTATGAAGCAGACGATCGTTATTCCAGAGCGATATTTATTCCCGATAATTTGAAATCAGTGATCTAATAGTTATTTTCTGTTCACTCCAGACTAATTTTCGGTCGCAATTCACCGCCGAAAGTTGCAGACGAAATGCCAGTTCGCGGGCTGCAATATGTTCATGGACCGAATCCCGTACTACACAGTTCCTGGTCTTCTACATATATGTGTATATGAGAGGTGCAACGTTGGTTTCTTGTCACTACACCCGAAGCTCCGCTTACAATCAGGTGAGCGTTCTAATGTTTCAGAATATTCTATAAAGTGTTAACTTTTCTAAAAGATAAACGTTCTGACCCAATAATGCACTCAAAAAGTAATTACATCTGTATATATGTACACCTATCGTATAGACTGTATGCATAGGCTTAATGCAGTGGGTAAATTTAAATGAATGTGTAATCTAGCTTAATTCAAGATAATCTAAACTAGATGAATATGTACGAGTATGAATATATGTTGTCCCTATGAAAGGAAATTTATTTACTCTTTAATTATATTTGAATATTCCATGTGGGATGTGGACATATAAAAGTTAATCTACGAGTATATTTCCTGTTAATTGTGCCTGAAAGCAACTGTAAAAATAAATAAATAAATAAAATTCTCTTTATATAAGTTTGTGCATTACTTTGTCATACCTTCCTAATAGGTTTAGGGAATCAGGTGGAAGCTCTTTCTTTCTCTTTTTTCTTTTCGGGACAGACCCACCACACATACCCACCACTGTGTCTCCTGTGTAGCCAGAATTAACTGCGGCGACCACAAAAAAGGCAATGAACAGTGAAGTCCATTGCCAACCCGGAGGTTAAACTACAGCTGCCTTAGAACTCACAAGGAATTTAATCAGAAGAAATTTGTAGGAGTTGGAAGTTTTGGAATTGACTTCCCCTCTTGGCAAAGTGAGAGACAGCAATATGACAAATAAGGTATTTAAAACCTCAAAGATATGGCTAGTCAAGTGAAGCTCAACTGCCGTGCAATACGGATTATCAAATATCTAACACTATTGGGACCTAAACTGTGAGTTGTTACCTAACACATCGATTCCAATAATATATTTCTTTCTCTTATCTATTGTCATTGAAACAGGCTAGATTATTAACTTTCCTGGTTTTTGGCCTGCAAAACTTCACGAACACACGCCCTTTGCTCTGCCGACTTCGATATTGAACATTACTGGAGATGTCGACATCGAGAATCTCAATGCTATTAGCGGTGGTAAGAAGTGTATTCTGGAATTAAGGAACCATAGGAAACAGGAAAGGTAAGGTTTTTTTTAGCGATGAACGCGCAAAGTTGTCTCTTAATGGGGTTAAATTGTACTACTGAGTTTAGCCGAGTTATAGTTTAACTAAGTAGTCTGATACTTTAGTTAAAGTACCCTTCATTTTAGACACAAGTTAATCGTCCACCTTTTCTCCAGCAGTAAACTACTCTCTAGATTTCGTAATTTGAGATAGATATCTTCGCTTATCTCATTTGAACGGCACTATCTCATATGTGTAGCACGATTAATATGTATACCTATGTTCACTTTTGATAAATCAGTTGCGGAATGCAAGATTCACATAAAAGTATATTTTTTTTTTTTATAAAAACACCTACTCCAACTCAATCTACTATGAAAAATGCACTAAAAGGTAAAAAAATATTGTTTTCTTTCTTTAAATGACTATAAACAAATATTATAGTGTCTATTTGCACTTAAACAGAAATTAGAACTATAGTTTTAGACTTGTTAGTATAAAACCAATGTATTAAGAGAATAGTATACATTTATTGTTACTTTTAGAGTTGGTGCCTACGCATTTGTTGTGTATGTTTGTAAATAGTTCTACTTAGGTATTGCTATGCTACATTATCGCACTAACGTAACTTTAAGTGTATTTCGTAAATCTAAGAAAATTTCCAACAAAATTTTAGAAGCTTGACTAGTACTGAAACAATAAATGTATATTATACTCCTAATACATTGACTTAAAACGAACTGAAGACGAAAAATATATTTCTAATTTCTGTAAGTACAAATAGATACTATAATTATTTTGTACCTTTAAGTTAATTTTTTCATAACAGATGAATAGGTTTAAGTTTAAACCGAATAGGTTTGTATAGGTTATATGCCTGTTATATCTGATTAAGTACGAGTATTAACAAGGTGGGTGGTAGATGGCAGAGGATGTACAGATCAAGTTTTTTCACTCCGCAATATCGTGGCGAAGCATCTCGGGTCAATCTCTGAAACATTTTACCCGGATATGGGATTGACGGCGACCTGTTCTCGATGTGCAATCCGCTTATGAGAATTGTAGAGCATGCATGCGGGTGGATGGTTTGACACCAATATTATTGTCAGACAGGGGAGCGCACAGTCGACTTGTCTATTCATCCTATACCTGGACGGTGGCCTTCTGAGAATAAGAAATATGAATATGGTAATACGAATGGGTAATTCAGTTGCCGACTATCTGTTTTATGCAGATAACATGGTATTAAAATCAGAATCACCTCCCAAGCTGCAAACACTAGTCACAACGATTAAAGATAATTATTTTTTAAAGAGAGACAACCAGGATGAACACGGGGATTACGGTTGATGACGTAATTTTGGAGCAAGTGAATGAGATTGCGTTTTAGCAGGGATGGAAGGTACATCGCAGATGTGAAGAGACGAGTGAATGCAGGGAACAGCGTGAATGGGGCGTTGGATAAACTTCTAGGCAGCCGATGTCTAAGCCAGACGACGCAACAATCTGCACATAACGCGGTGCCATCCCAACGCTAATTTATGGAAGTGAAAGCTGGATATGACCGAGAAAGCATGTAAGTAGAATAAATGCGGTTGAGATCGCACAAAATTTGTGTGATAACGCTGGCAGATCGCGTTCGTAATGATGACATAATAGAGTGTCGGTGTTCGATAAAGATAAGAAAAGACATGCTCTGTTAGTTCGAACATATAAAAAAAATGCAAGTTGAAAGAATGACGAAACAGATATACAGTGCAAAAATGGAAGGAAGTATGTATAAACTGAGGAAAACACAGACTAACCTAGCATGACCCATTATCAGAAGGTGATGTCGGGAGCCCGAGGCCCGGCGAACGTGCATGTGAAGAGCTATGAATGTTAAAGAAGCGAGTGAGGTGTATGAAGAACTCACGTCTAATAGCGCTCGGTTCTCTCTGCCTACATCACAAGGGACCTGGTATGAAGATATACATACCAGTACATTCATCAGTATTGATTTTTATCTAGAGAATATAAATGTAGAACATTAGTTACGTTGGGCATTTTATTTAAATTAAGTTGTCTTTTACACTGATGAATAAATACTTCAGAAGATATCACAAATTCAAAATTACGTTCAACCAAAAAATCGCTTGCAGCGAAATGAGTCGAGTATTTTTCAAATGAACAGCTATATTTAACCTTTTCACGTCTCTTGACACACAAAATTCATCGCATATTTTAATGGAAATTCAGCTGTAACAGTTTACATTGTGTATTTGGATATTCTTTTATAATAACTGGAAGTGTCAATATTTTTTATATTGACTACTAAAATTATCCAAATTAAATTACGACTCCAACCAGTTTTGCTATTATTCATGTTGTTCATTGAAAATATATAAAACCAGTTGAGAATGCGCAAGCTTGCATTGCCAGAGGAATACCTGGCTCGTCAATTAAATAACAATTCAATTTTTTTTTTAATTTGTCGGCCATTTTGACCATGTTCGAGATAGGAACGGTGTTCCTGAACATTCCTATTCTACTTTTTTATGCCGAATCCGAATCCGAAGTCAAAATTCGAATATTCGAAAAAAGCGACAGACAAACATATAGATTTCATATAGGAACGATGTTCCTGAAAAGTTATATAATAAACGTAGTTAATATAATAGGGGTTAATGAAATAATAAATATGACATTGCCATTTTATAGTAATAGATACTTTGAATTGACAATACATTTATGGTGTGAGATTTTCGAGTGAAACTTTTTTCACATGATACATAAACATTTGATTTTCGAATTTCAATTGTTTTTTTTTATTCAGCCTAGATGAGAAAGATGGATACTTCGAAAATCCGAGTAATTTTTGAGTACAAGTTCCGACGCGGAACTCACGCGGCAAAAACGGCTCACAATGGCAATGCTGCGTTTGGAGAGGAGACTGCTAATGAACGCACCGTGCGTTTTTGGTTTACGCGCTTTCGTGATGGAAACTTCGACTTGAAGAACGAACCACGTGGAAGGCCGCCCACGTAGGTGAATAACGCTGAATTGAAGGAAATGGTAGAAGCCGATCCGAATTAAACTGCCCAGAAATTAGCGGCATGGTTTAACGTTACCTTACCTACAATATTGATTCATTAGTGACAAATTAATAGGATAAAATATATGAAAAATGGATGCCTCGTGATTTAACTGATCTGCAGAAATAAACGCGTGTTGAAACTTGTGTTGCCTTGTTGAGTCGGTACAAAAATTAAGGAACATTGGATCGAATTGTGACATGCGACGAAAAGTGGATTCTTTACGATAACCGTAAGCGAAAAATGCAATGGCAAAGCAAAGTTTACCAATAAAAAGGTAATGGTAACTGTTTGGTGGTCTCTTCATGGCGTTATTCACTATAGCTTCTCAGTTCTAGTCAAGCAATAACAGCAGATGTTTACTGTGCCTAACTTTGAACAATAATGGCGAGACTGGCAGTAAAGTATACAGACTCGTGAATCGATCTTCAGCATTATTGCTCCACGATAACGCAAGATCTCACAGCGCACGAGAAAGCGTTGTAACTCTATTGGAGCTGCAGTTAAAAACCATAAGTTATCCTCCGTACACGCCAGACCTTGTTCCAACGTGCTAAATAATGTTTTTCCCAGAATTCAGAACAAAGTGCTTTCACAGTTTGTCGAATCTACGAGTAGATCCTCAGAGTTCTATCGTAAAGGCATAAATAAACTTCCGATTAAATGGCAGCAATGTATAGGTAATGAAGGTATATATTTTGATTAAACGAATATGTTACATCTTAGAAAAAAACGAGCTTCAATTTTTCAGTACAAATCGGCAATTTCATACTTCAACCCCTACTATACTTTATAAGTGAATTTCACATTTTCTTTATTAGTAGATTGCACATGTGCGAGTTAATTAACCTTCGTTCCCTTGCTGTGTCTTTCTTTACCCTATCTCTCAAATTTAGTGTTTATCTCTCAAATTTTTCCTTTAATATTAATATCCTATTCCAATTTTACAGTCACATAGTTTACCCAAAATTCTTGAAAGTGATATTAATTTATTTGTTTTGTAGAATATTTACAAACTTTTGGTTCCAATTAGTCATTATCAAAAGAATGCTATAATTAACAGCCAAGATCAGAATCATTTGATAAATAACTAATATTGTCTTTATTATACAGCAACTGAATTTCTTTCAGGCCATTTTGCATTAAAAATATTAATTTAAAACTGGGACCTAATTTTGTAAATGACTGCTGGATTACACCACGATCAATGGAAGATTATATATTAAGTAGCAATACAGAGGGACGTATTACCATCTTAGCATTTTCAACCGACATAAAAAAAACGAAGAGGTTATCAATTCAGTTGTATTTTTATATGTTTGTTACGTTAGAACAAATTATAAATTGATTTTATTTTTTATTTTTTTAATCGAAAGTACATAGCTCCACTTTGATCCCATAGAATGTATTGAAGTCGATTCAATACTTTGGTTTTTAAATCAAAATAACTGGCAAAAATATGTCATTTAGTGGTGTTTACGGTCACTATTTTCTTTATACCTCTAATATGGCAAACGAGCGTACGGCCTACCTGGTAGTAATCAGTTGCCGTAAGCCATGGACATTTGCAACATCGTGGGTGTTAGTCGTTCGTTGCTGACCCTGCACCATCCTCTTCACGCACATTATGTATGTACTTCAAGCCTACTAATCATTTCTTTTTGAAGAGCTCCATGCTCATTGCCCTCGGGAAGCCCTCGGCTGAGAGTTTATTCCACAACCTTTAAGAGAGGTAGGGCGCATCAAAGCAGCCCTTCTGGGGAAGTACCTCCACCTGACAGAAAACCGCTGCCAAATAACAACTCCCTAGAGGGTTCCTGCGTGTAAGTGAGTTCACCAGGAAACTCCCAAGAAGTTGCTATGTAAGCAGCAGCGGAGGTATCGCGCAAGTGATGCGTAACATATCGCAAGCGTTAATAGGCTACAGTACCCGCTTTACATTAGGTGGGCCGTATGCTTGTATGCCTCCCGACATAGTATAAAAAAAACTTGAGAACTTCTCGGAAGAAAACTTTTCTGAAACCGCACAGTACGCAGCCATTGCGGTTCCAGTGTGTAAAAGTGAACTCCAAAAACAAGCTGTCGACATCATATCGAGCAATTCTTCAGAACACAACCCGTTGTATAATCGATAGAACACACAAACGGAGGCAATATCTCTCCTTAAACTTAAGGGCTCAATGCCGTGTGTAATAATTCTCACAGGTCGTGTCTGAACCGAATCTCATGGTCCTAGCTGTTAGCCACGTGCTCCCGCTCAAAGGTTTACTTTAGTACTCCATTTGCGATTTAACTTGAGACTTACACAATATTTACGCATTTCTTGAAGGATCCCCTGCTTTAGTCCACAGTACGTGACCATTGCGGTTACAGTGTGGGAGGGTAAACTCCCCGCCGTCGGCGGGCGATGCGGTTATAAAATTATGCTGTCAGCATCCTATCAAACAATTCTTCAGAACACAATACGTTGTATAATCGATAGAACACACAAATGGAGGCAAAATATCTACTTACGGGTTCCATACCGCGTGTAAACTTGGGATTGTCGACAATTCTCACAGCTCGCCTCTGAATTGTATCACATGGTCCAAGCTGGAATCCAGGTGCTCCCGCCCAAAGGTGACTGCACTAGTACAAGTGCGGTCTGACTTGAGACTCATATAACATAAGTCTTTGCCCTGCGCTGAAGTACTGTTTTGCTCTGTTCCAAGTGACTTAAATATTGCACTTCACTGGAGTGACTGGACTCACTCTGACATCCAAATACTTTTGGTGACGGTAAGAGGTGTGTTCTGGAATTAAAAAACCACAGCAAATAGAGTTTTCTTAGCGTTGAACGCGCTTGTGTCTTTTTGGGATTGAATTCGACCAAGTTAAGCACTCCCATTCTCATATTATCCAAAGTATCGTTCATTTCATTCACAAAATTTTTCGCGGCTTTCTTACACAAGGGAACGAGGGATATTTGCACGGCCTGTATAACAAGTGTCTCCGGTGCTGCCGCCCGCATAACAATGAATGCCATCAATTGACAACATATCATTGATATGCACCAGAAACAGCGTCGGAGATAATACAGAACCCTGAGGGACGCCAGTTGATATCTATACTATCGGAGCATCCACCGTCAATCACGGCTTTTATGCATCCGTAGGATGAAAAGCTAGCAACCCATTTGCACAAACCTTTGGGCAGTCCTTATGATGGTAACTTCGATAGAAAACCCCGATGCCAGATCCAATCGAACGCCTTCACCATATCTAGGCTGACAGTCAATGCCTCACCTTGACTCTCTATCGCCAAAGCGCAGCGGTGTGTAAGATACACTAGAAGATCACCAGTCGGGCGACCGTGACGGAAACCGTATTGACAGTAGCTGACCAAGTCGTGATCTTGTGTTTGTGTTATTGTCAATTAACACAGACCACTGTTCACACGCGAACACAAATTATTGATAACGTATGCGCAACTGGTTATAACGAGTCATCGCTCCGAGTTGCATAGATGTCGAAAAAGCACTGTCTCGTGCGCATGCACCGGCTGGCACGGGGCGAGTCGCGGGGTCGGCGGCTAGTTGCCGAATGGCATATGTGAGGCTCATAGCATGGAAATGTTGATGCGGAATGCGGGTAGATAAATTATTAAATAATTGTATGTACTGTGGTTTGGGAACAAAGGAATAGAACATTCTTATTATGCATTATAACCAGTTCAAAATCAAACATTAATCGTCCAGTATTGAACTAATCTCTAGATTTCATACTTTGAGATAGCTGTTTCTCCCTTTCTTCGCTCATCTCATTTAAGTAGCGCTATCTCATATGTGCAGCACGTTTAGTAAGTCTACCCATGTTTACATTCGATAAATCAGTTACGGAACCCAAGATTCACTTTAAATAACATTTTTTTTTTACAAAAATTAAAACCGACTCCTAAAACATCTACTATGAATTATCTCTGATCTATATCGAATATGAACTAAAAGGTAGAAATCTCATCTATAATGAACTAATAGGTAGAAAATAATTCCTTATTTCTTTAAATGACCATGTTATTTTTGTCGGTTCTTTGTTTCTAATTTTTCATGCTCCATGCAATTTTCCGTAGTAACTACTAAAAATAAAGAAAAAAATATTTGGATATGTATGTATTCCTTTATATTATATAACATTTTGGTAATTATTACACACTAATAACGTGGATCACACCAAATTCCTTGGACGACAGCTTGACTTCCTTCCCGAGGTGATTTTAACTAATTAAACTATTGAATAGATCTTACTAGTGTAAGACAATAAAGATATGTACTGGATATGAAGAATAAGCGGTTTTCAGAGATATTTAAAATAGTAGGTTTAAGAATTTGCTACAAAAATCCGTAAACGCACCTACATTTATTATGCAAGTAAAATACTTTTTTTATACAACTTCGGAAGATATACCATTATACCGCCCATTTTTTTTTATCCAAGTCGAGAGGCATACATGCATACGGTCCATCTGATGTAAAGCAGTTACCGTAGCCTATTAACGCTTGGAACATATATCACTCGCGCGATACCTCCTCTGCTGCTTACACGGCAGCTCCTTAGGAGCTTACTGGTGACCTCACTCACGCAGGAACACAACAACCCTCTAGGGTATAGTGTTATTTGGCTACAGTTTTCTCTGAGGGGGAGGTACTTCCCCAGATGGGCTGCTTTGATGCGCCCTACCTCTCTTGAAACATCCAGACCAAGACGAACAGACATCTTCATGCACACAAATGTTTGTCTTGTGTGGGAATCGAACCCACGAGCGTTGGTGTCAAAGTCGCGTCTTTCACGACTGAGCCACGGAGCTCGTCATAGTACCTACCACCACCTAACGACATGTAAGCACCGTAGCCAATGAACGTAAGCAATACAAGAAGTATAAGTGTATACGGGTAATAATTCTTAAGATAAGTAGGTCAAAGAAGAATTTGTTAATTTTTTTTTTTGTGATTCTTTTTCATAATTTCTATGGGCTTAGGACCACCAAAAATGATCTATATTGTAACACATAATTTACTTAGATTTTTTTTACATCATTTACACACATTTTTTGTTTTTAGATATGTAAGATATGTAAGTTGTTAATTAATGTACATCCGAGATTACGAGTAAGTAGGTACTTAAATGCTTGTAAATAATACGATGGGTTTGCAGAAAAGTAAACGTAATTAATATTAAAGTTATGTTATGTTCCTCACTGCCTACCCAACAAGGGACTTGGTGTGAAGTTATAGATAGATGGATTAAAGTTACGAGTATTTACAAGTACTACTAGAAGTTAAAAAATATAAAAATATATTAAGACAAAGCTAATGGTATTTTAATAATTGTTCGAAGAGTAGTCTTTCCTTTTATTCAAAGATTTGCACGTTTCTTTAAATTGTTTTTTATACTTAATAATGCTTGTTTGTCACGTCCCATTGTATTCAAAGTGTCTTTGATTCGCTGTTTCATCAACACGTCTGGTTATCCGTGTGTATACTAGACATCTCATTTTCGCCCACAACTAATAATCCTTGGGGTCTGTCCGCAAAATCCGGCGACCTTAGTGCCCCATCCACCGATTAATTCTGAAAAGAAAACTTATTAAACGTTCATAATAGGTCAATCGTTCATACCTCTAAAAATAAAGTTAATTTATCTATTCTAATGGCATGTCATACAGTGATTCGTTTAGCAATGAACGTATAATTTTCCACCCCTGGTATCACAAATGACCATATCCACCGGTTTAGTTCGTTACCTAAATAGTATAAAAAATGTATGTGATGTTAATCAAACGTCCATCAATCCAAATAATTCCTAGGATGTGGTAGTTTGTTATGACTCCTCAAACATAACACTGAAGCGAATCTGGTATGATTGGTCGGTTTGTATGTACCTATGTCCGAGAGACCGCCACTACAGGCGATAATAATCTGGAAAACGTACTTTTCGACCTGAACGAGTTCTTCTGATGTCATCTCCTCGGGTATCGGGTATCTTGGTAGCTGTTGGTGATATGAGTGGCGTGTTAGTGTGGAAGTTTTGTCTGGAGTTTGAGGTATGGAGATTGTTGGTGGGTGTGTCGTGTAAGGTGTAAGCGTGCTTGAGCCTGTCTATGCACACCGTAGTGGGCTTGCCGTTTACAATGATCTTAAAAACCTTTTCTCCTCGCTCTAGAACCTTGTGTGGACCAGTGTATACAGGTTTTAAAGAACCAGCCGTCTCGTCCCTTATGAACACGTGACTGGTTGCACCTAGATCCTTGAAAACAAAGGTAGACCAATTACCGTGGCGGGAAGCTGGTGTGGGCTGCAACCGTCTAGCAAACATCCTGAAGCGCGCCACGTAATCTGACAAGTCCAAAGTATCACCGACTTCGGGCTGAAGTAATTCGCCAGGCAACCTAAGAGTATCGCCGTATAGCAACTCGGCTGTCGTAGCTCCTACATCTTCTTTGTATGCGTTTCTGACACCTAATAATACCAACGGAAGTGATTCAACCCAGCTCTCATTGGCGTGGCAGACAATCGCAGCTTTTAACTGCCTATGGAACCGCTCAATCAGTCCATTGCAGGCTGGGTGGTAAGCCGTAGTACGTCTGTGACAGAAACCTACTAAATTTGCTAGATGCTTGAATAGACCTGACTCGAATTGTCGTCCACGATCAGTCACGATGTCCTTAGGGCACCCAAAGTGGGAGAACCAACCGGAAACCGGAGCCTTAGCCACAGTCTCCGCTGTGATGTCAGGGATGGGTATTACCTCAGGCCATCGCGAGAACCGATCGATAGCGGTGAGAGTATACCTGAAACCCTGTGACATAGGCAAAGGTCCTATCAGGTCAGTTTTAAAACTGAAGGTATGTTGGCTACATCTCTCTTACTCCCCATTCTCGACTACGCAGACGTTTGCTATTTGGATACAACTGAGGAACTAGTCAACAAGCTAGAAAGACTTTGGAATAAATTACAACTAGAGATAAGAGAGAATCTTTCTGCATTTATTTTCAAGCGAAAACAAAAGAAGCACTACGTAAATACATTATCATCTAACGAAAAATAATATATAACTATATACCTAGTCTTGCCATAAATACTGGAACAAAGAAAAATTAATTTTCTATTGCAAATAACATTTATTACTTTTACAGTGAGTTAGTTTAATACATAAATATAAAACAATTTAAAACCTAAAAAGCTTATTCGAAGTGGTCTCCATTGGCTGCCATACAAAATGTTGAGGCCAATTATCAATAGAAGCACGAACTCTTTCCATGGGAAAATTATTCACTGCCAATCGTACGGATTGTTTTAGGCAATCCAAATTACCATGGCGTTTAGAGCAAGCCGTACTCTCTAAAACTGACCATAAATCATAATCCAGCAGATTAAGATCGGGACTAGACGACGGCCAGTCTTCAGCTCTGATGAAGTCCGAAACGTTCGTTTCCAACCAAGACTGCGTAGACCGAGCTTTATGACTAGGCGCCGAGTCTTACTGGCAGGACCATTCTTAGTTATTGAATATGGTGCTGTTAAGGGGCTTCACTACCTTCTCAAGAATGGTATCTTGATACACTTGTGCCGATATTTTGATACCTTTTTCACAAAATTATGGCTTAGTCACTCCTTCATAGCTAATACCCCACCAAACCATCATTGAAGTCGGATAGTGCCTACGTTGCACTTTGTCGACTAATTGGGAAGCTTCCTTAGAGCTTTAAGCATAAATATGGTCATTTTGTTTGTTAAAATGTTGCTCAATTGTAAAGAAATTCTCATCCGTAAACAAAATTTTTCTGTGACCTCCCTTTGCGTACCGCTTCAGTAGTTGTTTCGATTTTACCACCCTATTCTTTTTTAAATTATCAGTTAAGAAATGACCAGTACGTTTCTTATAGGCTGCAAGTCTTAAATCATCTTTTAAAATACGCGACATGGTTCTAGGCGCTATCTTCATCTCCCGAGATGAAATCTATTGCTTTCGGACAGGATTTCTTCGAATTCTTTCCCTTACTGCTTTGATCACCTTTTTCGTACGAACACTACGTGGGCGGCCAGATGTTTTTCTGTCACAAACAGAGGTCTCATTGTACCTATTAATAGCCTGGTACATAAACATTTTATTAATACCAAGCGTATGGAGAGTTTTAAAAATTGCATTTGACTCCATACTTACTTTGTGTAATGCAATCACAGCGATTCGGTTCTCTTTATCACCCCACTCCATTTTAATATCGCAAAATATTGTACAATGTATTGGCACCAAAATAAGAAAACTCAATGAACATTCATATAAAAATGACAGATTCCAAATTCAAATGTAATATTTTGTTTATTTTTAATTGTAACAGTATTTATGGCCAGACTAAGTACACACATCAAAAGTGTCTAGGGATCAACATATATTTTTGCAATAACTTTTCTCCTGATTGATATTAATTAAAATTTTCTTTAAGGATTCATCAAATAAAGTGTTTTCGTTTGTCTACAGTAACGATAAACCAAGTCACCTTTGCATTAATAAAGAAATTTGCCATTTTCATAATAAAGGGATTTTTGACATTTGAACCACTAACATTAAAGTTCGAAAAAAAGACTGAAATAACAGTTTTCTTTAAAATTTTATTGGGTAACTTAAACAATTAATAAATTTTAATTAATATCATTCAGCAGAAAAGTTATTGCAAAAATATATGTTGATCCCTAGACACTTTTGATGTGTGTATATGTATATATATATATATATATTCATTTGTATTTTAATCCCTTCGAGCAGTGAAAAAATTAAATTTCTGAGTCAACACGATCAAAAGATACGGCTGTTTATTCATCGTTTATAGGCATGTTTTCACACTCGCAAGGGAATCAAAACCTATAGGGTACTTCCCGTTGACCTAGAATCAAATTATGAAATTTAGTAAGAAGCAATGTAATGTAGCACAAGTAAAGGAAAAAATCTGAAAACCTCAAATTTGTAGTTCCATCACAAAAATTAAAAACTTTTTTTGCGACAATAATTTGCGAAAATATTTTATTACGGAATCCTTACGGAGCGCGAGTCGGACTCGCAATAGTTACTAAAATGAAATGAATAAATAAAGATGCATACAACATTAAACGAAACAGAGAACGAAAGCACGGAAAGGTGTCAGTGTCACGAATTTGTTGCATTTTACTTAGATGCCGTCGCGCCCGATGGAGCGAGACGTGCATGGTCGCTAACTGGCGATTCCCGTAAAGATAGTTTTCTCGAAAATGAATCCTGTCTGTGAGCCTCTTGATAAATTCGTTTCTTTGGTTTGTTTTAGTTTCTAGTTTACCTTGTACTACCTCAGTGATCGAATAAATAACAATGACCACTTTAACATAAAGACTCGAGGGTAGATTCTCGTACAGGACAATATTTTGTGTGTCAGTACACAAACAGTACAGTACAGTTTTTTTGTCTAAATGTTTTAAAAAGGGTACATCAAATCGGCCCAACTGGGGAAGTATCTCCACCTCACACAAAAGTCGCAGCCTAATAACAACACAACAGTGGCTGTTGCCATAGGGGTGTCAACGCACCAGCGATACATTCACGGGTTCATAGGCTACGGTAACCACATTTACATCAGGTGGACGATATGCTTGTATTCCTCCCGACGTTGTAAAAAAATACTTATACCTAGTCGGGTCATAAGTTCTGTCAAAACCTTATTATTTTAATTTTGGAATACTGGCCAGAAATAGATTGTAAGAGAAGCGGCCGACCTCGCACAGTTAGGACAGCAGCGGTCATCAAAGCAGTGAAGGCGCGAATCCAAAGAAATCCCGTGCGTAAATAAAAAATCTTAGCTCTTCAGATGGGATTAAACAGAACCATTGTCAAAAGAGTGTTAAATGAAGACGTGGGACTACGAGCTTATTGTAAAAAAACCGCATATTTTTTGAACGAGCGTTTGAAAATAATTAGGATGGAAAGATCCCGCGCTTTGTTACGGCGGTACGCGGGAAAAAAACACCGCGAAATTTTGTTTTCGGATGAAAATGTTTTTACCATTGAAGAAAGTTACAATAAACAAAATGACAAGGTGTATGCCCACAGTTGTAGAGAAGCGGGCGCGCGTATTCCGAGGGGCCAGCGAGGGCATTGCCCTTCATCAATAATGGTTTGACTAGGAGTCTCATATACAGGCTTAACTGAGGTGTTTTTCTGTGAAAAATGTGTGAAAACCAATGCCGTGGTTTACCAAAATACCATCCTAACAAACATAGTAGAACCTCTTTCTTAAATAATATTCAAAAACAGACACTGGTTATTTCAACAGGACTCTGCACCAGCTCATAAGTCACGAAGCGCTCAAAAATGGTACACCGCCCGTGGAATTGACTTCATCGGGCATAAAGACTGGCCCTCTTCTAGTCCAGATTTAAACCCACTGGACTACAAGATATGACAACATTTGGAGGTGAAAATCTGCGCTAAACCTCATCAGAATTTGGAGTCTCTCCGAGCATCTCTGGTTAAAGCAGCGGCAGAAATAGATATAAATATGGTGCGTGCTGCGATCGATGATTGGCCGCGTCGATCAAGGGAATGTATTCAAAATGAAGGAGGTCATTTCGAATAATATAATTTTATTGTACATTTAATTACCTTTCATTTAATATATAACTTTTACTTAATTATCAAAAAGTGTATCATTAATTACATCAAAAGTTTTTGACAGAATTTATGACCTGACTAGGTATAATTATCTTCACTATTTTTAGTTTGCTTTATAGTCCAGGTCCTTCCACATCTCCTTATTGTTCTGTTCTATTATAATAAAATATATTTTATGAAATATTGAACAAACATTATATGATTTGGAATGTAAGTAGGTCACTACTAATTAACAAATGGGCTTTGATGAAAGATAGGAAGAGGACATCATAGTAACCTACCTAGGGATTTTGTTCCTGCGAGCGAGGTTTTCAGAAGGCTCCTAAGGAGTTCCTTTATTAGCAGCGGAGGTAGCATCGAGCGAACGATGCCTTTTGTATTGTAAGTATCTAGTCAGGAGGAGCGTATGCTTATTTACCTCACATCGTAGTAAATAAAAACATGTTAACTTTGAGAACCAAAGCAATATATTCTCTATTTATTGGAAGTAGCGCGCGTGAAGGTAAATCCCCGACAAGGCCAGCGTCGAGAGGTACTACGGTTCTAAAGCATGTTCTTATTCCGTATATAGTAATGGAAAAATGGTATATCTACAGAAAATGATAGCAGTACGTAAGGCCCTGTATACATTAAGAATACCGAGGACTATTACAGAATTATGTTAAATCTCTATATTATCGTTTGACGCGATAAGAAATGCCTCCCTATATCTAAGGTTCAGTTACCAGTGGAAGCTGTAAATATAAGTTGAATTTAGAAAGTTATAAACTGATAATTGCTGACCGGGGATGAGAAAACGGAAATTTGATGAACATGGGACCTGATCTGCAGCTTACAGAAGATATATTAGGTTAAATCAACATGAAGGACTAAATCAATGATCAGTTTAAAATTTATACAATTAATTAATTAATGATTTTTGTTCTGTCTAATGCTATGCTTGTATCCAACGTATCGCTCCCGGCATACGTCGAGGAGTGCTACAACTTAGTCAACAAAATCCAGACGATATTTTAACCATTTTTTTTTGGTTCTGATACATCATCACGTTCACATTGTAGTTATATCATCAATAAAAAAATGAGATCAGTGACAGCCTAGTGATTTATCAGCCGCTCGCAGGTGAAGGAAAATATCGTGAGGATATCTAAAGGTGTGTAACCTAAACAAATTAATGTATCATTTCTCTTCCCTATGGGTTGTTGAGTTCTAATATCAGTCACTCTAAGTTACCAATCATTAGATTTCAATGTCATAACACTAAGAAGAAAATATCAGTAGCAATCAATCCGTTAGATTTGTTCTATTGATTAAAGTGGAAGACAACATTAAAAATCACAGTTCAAGAAAAGGGATAATTATTTTATATATGTAATTTGTAAAAGTCATCATTAGTTTATTTCTGGAGTTAACTCAACAATATAAAGGGATCACATATTTGTTTTCAATAATAAATGTCGTAACAATCAATTGATAGTCGTCGAGCTGTAATTTTCTGCGGAGTCAACGAATACATTTATTGAAATTTGTGCATTGTCATTCAGAAATTGCACAATTTGTGTACCGAGTCTAATTTTTAGTTTCATTTTATTATATACTTCTATGCATTCATAAAAATAGATGTTTTTTATTGTTACTGAGAAAATAAAATCGAACCCTAATAAGAATAATATTATATATAATATTTAGACATCACAAACTGATTTTGTCCCAATTTATCTTTCTTTATATCTTACTTTTACGCAATCGTTTGCAATATACGCACAAGAAATGCGAGGTATGACGTACATTTGATATATTTTACCGGGTATGTATATAGTCGTATCAATAATGTATCGGGATAGTATCACAAAAATTCTCTCATATAAGGGAGACAGATTCGGGTTTACTGATTGACAAATCAATTACAGTCTAAATCACTAATAATCTGAAAAACTTTCACTTAGCGTGTAGTTCAAGATGGAAAACAAAAAGTTATCTTACGAATTTTTAAAGTTTTCAGAAAGAGAAGTGAGGATAGAGTTTGTAATTGTAAAATTAAAACTACTCAATCCCGCAAATTTGGCTAGTTAGATCAAAGGAAAGAAACGTAATGAAATGTGTAAAGAAATGGAGCGATAAATGGGTCCCTGCTCATTTCCCGCCTCGTTGATTTTTTGTACCTCGTAAGAGAAAAAGAGTGAAATTCTTTTCTTCAAAACGTTTAATGAATGTTTAATATAGAATGACAGAATTGAAGTAACTGGCAGTGGAATATAGGGATATAGAGACGTATTTTATATTGCATAATATATTGGAAGTAGTGGAAGAGATAAATAAGCAAAGAAAGGAGAGATATTAGTGGTCCTTACCGTAGCTTTTCTATAAACGGGAGAGGGGAGCTTAAAAGTTAGATTGGAACGAACTACGAACAGTAGGCCGGTGAACATCGATCCCTAAGTAAGGGGTTAAGGATAAGGTAGAGAAGGAGAAAAGAGACGAAAGATCATGGTTTTAATGCCTATATAAAAAAAAAGCTTTTTGAATATTACGTTATTGTAACGATCTACTATGTAAATAAGACATATTATATTACGTTACACCGTCATCTGCTCCGGGTGTTTGAAACTATAACGAATATAATCTTATAAAGTCATGTGTAGGAGATGCATTACTATTCTTTTAACTCTATGAATTGTTAAAGGTCAGTGCAGCGTGGGACTACCGCCTACTAAAATTGTAAAAACGATATCACAAAGCCCGAGAACACCCGAGGTTAGGTATTGCGTGGAAGAGATTTTATTGTACTCGTATTTTATTTTCACATCATTTATTATTTTCCAGTATCATATTTTTTGATCGTAACACTAAGACACACCTTGTTTGAACTAAATGTTTTATACATACTTGATAAATACTAGCTATGCCTACGACTTCCCTTGCGTGACATATCTGAATATTACCAATTGCACAGGATTAAAATAAGATTATAAGTTTATAATATCTACATATTCCGTTTTACAAAAGCTATGTAAATTACAGAAGAAAGTTAGGTGTATAAACTGAGTCATATGGTGCTCTGTTCTCTCTGCCTACCCTACAAGTGACATAGCGTGAAGATATAGGTAGATAGATATAATTAATAAGTAAAATACCTATTCCAGAACTTTTCTATTGAATAAAAAATATCCTGCGAATTAGACAATTCTGATACATTCGAAAGAAACAGATTTTAAGCCGTCCTATGAGAATTATTTCTTGGTATTTTATTCAACTAGAAACGGCGATAAACAAGATATAAGATTTCTGTAGTAATGCATATCCAATAGAGAAGTTTGTATTTTATCCATTTAAAGACTCTTGGGTTTTGCGCTTTCTCATTCTACCTAACTAATGAGTTATCAAATAAATATTTTCACTGTAAGACGTGTACAAATATTATCCTGGTATACTGTTTCCTTTTGGAACAATAGATATTTTTAGGATTCGACTTATATGGTAACTAAACTATTGTGTAATTCATTGCTATTGACCCTACCAGAAGAAAGATAAATGTTGTATATCATTTCGTCGATACAATGCGAATGTGGAAAGAGCCGAGGAAGACCAAGACTCTCTTGGCATGACCAAATTGGTCGTGTTTTATCAGGTGAAGTGAGGTGATAAAAGTACTACGTCTTATGGCATTCGATTCTCTCTGCCTACCTCGTAAGTGACCTGGCGTGAAGACATACATACAAATATATATTTATGTATTCAATCAAATACATTAATGTATATTCGTTCTGGTTTCGTTGCTTTCAAATACAATTATCTTAATTTGCGATTCTTAGTATTATTATAAGATAATTGTATTTGAAAGCAACGAAACCAGAACGTACACCAGGAGCACGGTTGATGATGTAGGAACAAAAGAACGAGATTATATACATTGGAAGCAATTTTAGGGGGATTGATAGGCCCTACGCTGATGTGGAGTAACAAGCAAATGCAGCAGCAAAAGCGCGAATGGAGCGTTGGGCAAAGTCCTATGCTTCCGAAACTAAAACCAAACGGTACAGCTTATTGTAAACATTGCTAATAGGCAATATTATGGAAGTAAAAGCACTCACTCACATCTAGTTCTACCAAGTAACTCCAGTTCTACCAAGGATGTACTCAATACTGTATCTATTTCGCAGAGAAACTCCAAGCATGGATCTCTATATCGCAAGCTGAGCAACCTTGACCTTTCGGCTTTAGGCCCGTAATGAGGAACCACCTTTCTGTGCTGAAAATCATTACATTACGGCAACACACACTGGTTCGGACACAACACATTACATGTATTTGGACCTATTTAGCTGAACTGCTTATCCTAGGTAGACAACGTCAACAATTTCGATAATGCTCGGTTCTCCGATTCCCAGCTGAAACTGGTACGAAATATACATTTGACATAATCTTCGTTTTGTTCACTATCTTCGTGAGATTTACTAATTGGGATGCTCTGTGGAGGTCTCCGAGCATTGTGCTCAGGCCCTCCCGCCAGGACTACTATATCACTGGCAAATCGAAGGTGAGTGATGTACCCACCGTTGATATTAATGCCGAATCCAACTTACAACGCAGTAGTGAATTGTTACAGATAAATAACATCTCTCTGCAATTGGGCAAGTTTCGTGCACTGTTCCTCCAGTTGGATCAACGTAGTCCCGTTTTCATATATACGAAGTGTTGAGTGTATTGCGCACACATAGATATGTCTATAATCGATGCGTCATCTTTGAAGAGACTGGAGCACATCCCATGTATCGATCAAATCGAGGGCCTTTTCATAGTTCACAAACGCTAAGCATATTTGCCAATTATACTCTTCGATCATCTGTATAACTTATCACAGCGTATGTATATGGTCTATGGTTGAGAAGCCTTTTCGGAAACCGACTTGTTTGGAAGTCTTGAAAACGATTTATAGACGTGGCTCCGAAGAGAGATAGGGTCTATGGCTTTTCAATAAGGCTTTAACATCCTTCTTGAAAAACAACACCAACACGCTTCTACCCCATGCCTATGGGAGTTTGCCCTCTAGG
This sequence comes from Pyralis farinalis, assembly GCA_947507595.1. Lineage (NCBI taxonomy): Eukaryota > Metazoa > Arthropoda > Insecta > Lepidoptera > Pyralidae > Pyralis > Pyralis farinalis. Next base: position 18,865,367 of record OX382265.1, on the reverse strand, counting down.
ATGGTGAAATTGAAAAGCTTCTGTTGGACCCTAAGTATCAGTTTCCCACACGCTTTCAGAAGCTTATGTGTAATTCTGTAATCATCCGGGGTTGTTGTTCTGTTTAAGAACCATCCTAATCTCATAATATACTCTTCCTAAATCATAAGGTCCAGGATATTCTCAGTAAAGTTTCTGGTCATTTTGACTCTTGAATCTTGACTTGAACCATAAGACTCACCAGATACCTAATAGTGATACCAGGAGAACCAACGAGCCTGTATGAAAAGAACTATAAATATCACTTAATATCTTATAGCACTTGGTTCTCTCTGCAAATGATATATACATATATAAAATTTAACATACCCATTAAATCGATAGAATCAGAATTAGAATCATTTATTTGCTTAAAATGTAGGTACATTTTATGATGGTAAAATTAATTATATAATTCCCTTGTACATTTTGCCTTATCAAGGCGTGCAAAGTATATAGTATGAATAACTAGATTTAAAAATAATAACTAACTACCTACAAAAAAAAAATACAATAATGCAGTGTCAAACTACAGAATGTCATATAAAATTCATTAATATTATAGTCGCACTTATCTATTAAGAGGGAAGTCAATTTCTTTTAAACAGTTTAAATTCTAATAATTTTATACTGTCTGGAATTTTATTATAAATAACAGGCCATACCGATTACACTTTTGCATAATAACCGAGTATTATAACCTCTAACTGTTAACATATTTTGATATTGAGGGCGTACAGCTACCGTTCTTGTTCTTATTTGTGTCTATTTTACAAAAGATGCTGATTTAATTTCACAAAAATGCATATTTCTAGTATATATAGTGACGGTAAAGTTAACAGCTTTAGGGATTTAAACACAGGTACTCAACTGTCGGTAGTTTTAAGTCCACACATTGCTCTTACACATCTTTTTTGATTCTTAAAGCTTTCGCTTGAGTTAGCCGAAAATATTACTCCGTATCGTAACGTTGGTGCGACAATACCGTGATATGCCATTAGTGTTGCTCCTAATTTAACTTTATGTGAAAGTCGATTTAAAGCATACGCAGACTTGCTCAGATGTTTACAAATTTGTTCTGCTTGCAGCTTCCAAATTAGGTGGTTGCCAATTAACCTAGAAATTTTGTAACTTCTACGTCATCCACCTTTTGTCCTGGATACTAATTGAGGTATGCAAAAGTTTATACGTAAATTATATTATCTGTTCGTACCTTGGCCTTTGTAAGTAGACATATGTAAGCGAAGTTAGGGCTTTTACACAATATTAAAATATGTTCAATACATAGTCAGGATTCCGAATCGCCGTAATATCTAACTGAGTTATGAGTGAACGAGAAGTGACTAATGGACATTGTGTGCCGTGTATGTTTGCATGATTATTACTTAGTTTATTCAAATGTTACATTTTTTTGGCTTAGCGCGTAAAAGTCAGAGCACGCATTTTACTGTTTGGATGTCAGATGGATGTTGAATGGAGTTAGTGTAAAGTTAAATCTATGTTTTTGGGGTCGTAACCCTTATCCCGGCGTATATAGCGGTCGTCATCTCATAAAAATGACCGCGAATGGTTTTACGCTATATCAGGCAAACTATTCATCGCTCAAAAAATGTGTGAAAACATTTTTTGTTGTAAATGGGATTCTCTACAACTTTAGTTCCATGGCTTTTACTCATTTAACCAAAAATAATGAAGTTAAAAACGAAAATAGATAAAAATTTCGGAATAAGTTTTCTTTTGGTCGTTATAACTTTTTTCTAGTTATTTTACAAACAAAAATGCATCAGAGCATTTTGATAGTTGATTTCTCACAACCCTGCAGAAACGTCCTGTGTTAACTTGTGGAACAGCATTATTCCTTCATCCAGAACGTATTTTCATCTCTTTATATAGTGGCAATAAAGATGATGGTTCTCATGACAGTTTTAAATGTAAACGACTCACCACGTTGGTGACAAAGAATACAATTAATTTGTCTTTAGTTCCTCCAACACAAGATGCTTGGACTTGGAAACGTACGGAACGGAAAAGTATGGACAAATATTGATAATTTGTCCATACTTTTCCTATTCAAAGTTCAAAACTTTTAGCTTTCCTTGAGCTTCTAAAGTTAATATTTTATATATTTTTTTGTAAAGTAACCATAAAATATTTATAACGACCAAAAAATAATTCCTTTCCAATTTTTTATTGATTTTCAGGAACACCGTTCCTATATGAAATATATATGTTTGTCTGTGCGTTTGTCTGTGTGTTTCTCTATCGCTTTTTTTTTCCAATATTCGAATTATAACTTCAGATTCGGATTCAGCATAAAAAAGTAGAATAGGAATGTTCAGGAACATTGTTCCTATCTCTTAAGGAACATGGTCAAAATGACCGACAAATTTAAAAAATAATAATTTTAAATTGTTATATAATTTACGAGCCAGGTGTTCCTCTGGCAATGCAAGCTTGCGCATTCTCAATTGGTTGTTAATAACTTTGTTATTTTTGGTTCTACGACTAAAAGGTATGGAACCAAACTTGTAAAGAATTTAATTTGTAATAACAAATAAGTGAATAATTTGTCCGATCTAGCGTAAAAAATATTCACAGCCCTTTTTACAAGATGGCGGCCGCGGGACTAGGGTTGCGACCCCACAAACATGGATTTAACTTTAAACTAATCAACTTTGACATTCAAAAAATAAAATAGCGTGCTTTGACTTTTGCAACTAATTACACTTACAAAGACTAATTACACAGTTGGCAGATAGACAATAAAATTGCCGGAAGTAAGTCACAAATGTACCTCTTCCAAAATTTTCTATGTTAATTAATATTATTCCATCAAAATTATGCTAAATAAGAAAGTTTGTGACTGGAATGAGGTATGAATTGCTAATATATTTACTTGAAAGAACAATATAAGAAAATCCCTTCAATAACGAAACGATTTTAATAACAGAGTACCGAGCACTTTTAACAATATTGCCAATACTCATGTTAAAGTGCAAAACTACGTAGTGTGCAGTACGTAATGTGATCAGACATTTCGAATGACTAGACGTAAGTGTAACGCTTATGTCTACAAAATACTACGTACTTCGTTTGTTATAAAAGATCAATCATTTGAAATTGTCCCATTTCTAAACTACGTTGACGTGATCATACTACTTATAACTATCTATTTACTGTACCCCGACATTACAGCTCCTCATTAGCTGTTGAGTATTAAGAAGATTTATAACAGTAATTATTCTTTTCATTTCTATTTCCTGCCACGTGGCGCCATCTTGCGACGAATAAGGTACTATTAACCATTAGCGTAGTGAGCCATTTGCTACTTTTTTGTATGGTGGATTTCAAGAATACAGTCTGTCCGATTGTAAACATTTATCATAGCCTGTGGACACTGGGAAACATTTGGAAATTTATAAATTAAATTGTAAGGGCACATCATCATATTAAGAGTTAAATGTAACCTCGCCTGTTTATGATGCAACGTGTCAAGTGTCAAGCAAGCTCTAGCAAAAGAGAGGGCACAGGGATATTAAATAAGCAGCCTGATTGAAGTACTTCGCCTTCACTTCACACAAAACAACAACGATAGTTGTTATATTCCTGCGAATGAGTGAATGTTTAAGAAGTGGCAAAGCTCAAATATTCCACACGCGCTCCTTGCATTGCAAGCATAGACAGTCAGTCTATGACAGTAACCGCTATACATCTGTCGGGCGGGGTGAATATACTATTCACCGTTCGCCGACGACGAGGATTTCTTCCGAGAACTCTGAAGTTGTGGAATGAACTCCTAGCCGACGCCCGAGCCGATTTTCCTAATGGACTACAGCATGGGGGTTCTATAGATAGGCGTGAAGAGGTTTTTGCATAATCGGCAACGCATGCGTGTTGCAATAATGCATAGGCTACGGTAACTGCTTACCATCAGGCAGGTCGTACGCTTGAGTGCCACCTTATTAGTATAACAAAAATATTTGTTTGTGACCAGACCTCTGTTGATCTCGACAGTCAAGTTGTCAACTTATAGGGGTGAATATACTGAAAAAAAAGATTAGTTGAATTTACCAAAGAAGCAAAGGTAGGCTATTTTACTAGTAAACTTTGTTAATTAATGCAAAAATTTGTAGTTAAATTTACAAATATATTACGGTTGGTCTTCATACAAAAGTATTTTGTAGCTATCACTATTTTAAATGTATAATTTACCGCTAATAAATGAATTGTACATATAATATGGTACAGTTTATCATACTAAATAATAAATTTTATTATTTTTACTGGTACTTCATTAACCTGTTTTGATTGGTAAAATCAACTTAAATCAAAGGTAGGACCCAGTTCAACCGTCGACTTTGGTGAATTCTATTAGGAATCTGGGAAATCCAACTAAACATTTTTTTCAGTGATAGTATTTCTTCATATCATTGATATTCCATTGTTCCTGCACAGTATATTCATTTAGACTTTAATTTAATACATACCTTGATAATGTAACAGATAGACATGCGTACATTCGTAATCGAAATAATGACACAGATAGAACCTTGACCCAGATTTTGTGACGACATGAAATCAAACGATAACATAACCTAGTTAAATTTTATGTTGAAGGCATTCAAGGCTACGCCTAGCGGCCATGGTCAGGACACGAAGTGTTATCAAAATGTTGCGATATCTGGGAAACTGACATCTGTATTCTCATTAGTGGCATCGGAAATTATATAATACTAGCTTTTGCCCGCGGCTTCGCACGCGTCGATTTTGTAATTTCGGCAGTTTTATTTATTATTATTTTACTTCTTATTTTTAAGTACAGTCAGCATTAAATAGTTAGTAAAAGTACCAAATATCGTTATTTGTGTAGTATTGTAGATATGGCACGATCTGTTCGGTTTTTATTACTATTGGATACTGACTGTATACACTCAAAGCTCATCCTTATACACGACATTGCCTATTTTAAAAATATAAAAGTTTTAAGTCACTAACTTGACAAAATATCTGTCTGGGTTGAAATTTAAAAAATCCTTTCTTATCTCTCATATAAAAAGCCGAAATTACTTTTTGACGTATTGTTTTAGAGTATATTTACAAAGTCTAAATTAACTCACTTTAAAAAAAACAATTTCTTTACAGTTCAACATTTAATTCAAGAAATACTTTTCTCCCCCACACAGGGGTGGAATACGCTAAAATCACTTTTTTGGATTCTAATAGAGAGTATCTGTACAAAGTTTCAAGTCACTGACTTGAAATATATTTCTTCTCCATACAAACTGTCAATTCCCTTTTCACCTCCTTAGTGGTTGAATTTCAAAAAATCCTTTTATATCTCTCGCGAGCATTATAAAAGTAATATGTATGCAAAATTTGAGCTTCCTAGGTTCAAGGGTTTGCCTGGGTGTTGATGAGTCAGTGAATTAGTCACAAATTCCATTTTTAGGGTTCCGTACCCAAAGGATAAAACGGAACCCTATTACTGAGGCTCCGCTGTCCGTCCGTCCGTCTGTCACCAGGCTGTATCTCATGAACCGTGATAGTTAGACAGTTGAAATTTTCACAGATGATGTATTTATATTGCCGCTATAACAACAAATACTAAAAAATATAATAAAATATATATTTAAGGGGGCTCCCATACAACAAACGTGATTTTTTTGCATTTTTTATAGATAATGGTACGGAACCCTTCGTGCGCGAGTCCCACTCGCACTTGGCCGATTTTATTAATATAGATTGACGAGCAGGTCCGTGAGGGGCTCACGGACGTCGGAGATCACAAGGCGCAGTAGAGAGTAGGAGTCGGTGGGGACTACTTGGATCGCGCCAGTCCGGTTTCGTTTTTATACCACTAAGGTGAGAAACGAGCGTACGGCAAATGCAAATGGTAAGCAGTTACCGTAGCCTATGGACATGGATAGTGCCACTCTTTGCCACGCGTTGCCAGTTATAACAGCTTTAGAGCACTGGCGCAGTTATATTGATAATGGTAAACTGTTCACACTTTACACTGACCTGCTTGCTGGCTAAGGTTCGCTGGCGAGCACCTCTACAGCCGGTAGCCTACATTTCGATCCGAACCGCGACCGGGTGCTGCCGACCAGTGAACAGTGAACTTTGGTAAAGTCGAACCAACGCGAGTCCTCAAAGACAAAAACCGTAGAATCCGTCTTTTTTTATAATATTTTATCGTAAATATCAGTACTAAATAAGTTTGTTATTCCCTTTCAGTAGCCCCTTTTCTTTAAGTAGTAATATTACACACACATACTTGTATATATATAACTCCTAAGGAGTTGCTGTGTTAGTGACAGATGAGTGTTAGTGTAGCATAGCGAGCGAAACTTCATGTATTGCAAGGGTTCGTAGGCCACTTCACATCAGGTGGGCTGACGATGCTTCTAGACATTTTAACTAACACTGCAACTCCTTAAGCGTTAGCCAAGACAGCATTCGGGATTCATACTATGCTCACCTGCAGGATTCATTATGCTATCAGTGTGCCAAATTCTTTAAAACGAAAGTACAAAAAACTATCTATAACTTATATAAATTACACACGAGAGAGACCTAATACGAAATCTGTTTTTATGTGTGTGTGATTTCTCGAAAAACAAACAATCTCGTAGGTAGCTAGGAAATGTATTTTTAATTTTCATCTAGGCTGGTGCCACCTGGCTTCTTACTAAATTTCGTGATTCTACGTCAATAACAGTATCTACTACTACTACTTTTGAGGTTTTGATTTAACATTTCTTGACGAATCGACACAAAGACAGATATACGCAATAGGAGATTTATTTATTTCTTTTAAGATACGAAATCCTATACTTACACATTGGATTCCATATCTTAAAAGGATAAACTTAACAATGTAAAATTTATCTTCATTTATTTAGGTTGGAACATATATGTGAAATCGACAACCAAACACATATCATGCATCAAAATTTTGGAAATTGGCGCTAGCGGGCTAATACGACTAACAGAGGTATTAGAGCCGATTACTCGATTTGCCTGCTTTGTGACCACTTTGACAACAGTACCCGCAGTGTTCTAGAAAATCCAAAGAGTTACCCAGAGCAATCTGCAATTTAAAACCAGTAGAAAAGAAAATTAAAACTAAAAAATGTTAAAGCTGTAAAAATTTTGTACTCAGTTTAAATATTCTAATTTCAACTTAAAGTTCAGGTACAACTAAAAGTAACAGCCTTATGTATGTCAACAGGCAACACTGCCCCCTTTAGGTACAACTTAATTTGGTAATGAGTATAAAATAACAGGACTTATCCCGATAATGTTTATGGTAAAGTAAAGTTGCCGCCGAACGACGTAGCGAGACCTCTCAAACTTTTACTATAAAAGAAGATTATTCGAAAGTACGTAAGTTATGTGCCTAACAACGAAACGGACGAAAGTTCGGACGTTTCCTCTTAAGAACTTTAGTCTATTCAATGTACACGGAACACACGAATAACTAGCAGTTTCAAAGACATTAGTGAAAAATTCGTATGAAAATCTTAATCTTCTTAGCGTTACACCGTTTTCTGATTCATTAGCGTTGACGGTGTCCGCAACCTAAGCGTACGGATTTAGCGAATGTACTGATTTTTACTAGAGTGACTGCCGTCAGACCTACAGAACCCAGAGTAAAATCCAGACCTAAACTTTCTTAGGTTAGATCAGATGTCTTTCGGGATATCATTTCTTAGACTTGCGGGTTTCCTCACGATGAGGAATTTATGCTGAAACACGAATTCAGTGGTATATGCTAGAATTCGTACCAGAGACCAGTTGGATCTACTGGGCTATTACAGTTCCTCGTATGAAAGTCTAATCTAATTTTAAAGTATAAATAAAAGTGTGTATGAAGTGAACGTTAAACAAAGTTATAAAGTAGAGAAGAAAGTCTGTGTTGGGATGCGATGAGTTTAGCTAATTTAACATTTCAAGTGCTATGTTGTGCGGGTGGGAGTTAGTACCGATCATTATTGGCTAACATGCAGTATTTTGAATGATCAAGAAATGGGCCCCTTGCCACGAAAGTGTAAAAAGCGGTAGGGTAAATATTATTGGGAAATGTATGACTATGTCTTGGACATTGACATGGGGAGTTAATCTATTGCTGTCAGCGTTCTAGGAAGACATAGGTGAGATCGAAAGGTCAATATGACGTCAGCTAAAATTATAAAACTAAGCGGTACCTACGCCCACGATGCTTGTTTGTTTTGTTTGTTTTTATAACTTTATTGCATTATTTACAAGTATAAAAATTACATGATTTGCAAAGACGGGCTTATTCCTTCGAGGAATCTCTTCCAGCCAACCATTGCTTTAGAGTTCCTGAATGGAGCAATGAACGGCGGTGAGAAAAAGAGATCGAAGAGAGTATATATGAATAAGACATTTAATACACTAAATAGCTATATTGTACAGAAAAAAAAATCTAATAAAATAATAATAATAATAAAATAAATAACGAATACACACATTATATAGATACTGGTACACATATATATATATTAAATAAACGATAACTACACAACCTACCCAACCCTAACTTGACGCGGGAGTACCACAGAGCTGTTTAATTTCAATTTAAAGGAGCTCACGGACTGTGAAAGCCTAATTTCCAGAGGAAGTGCATTCCACATGCGTGCAGCTTGTACCGTGTATGAGTGCCTAAAAGTATTTGTAAGCGTGACCGGGACCTTCAGTAATGGATTTTCGCTACGCCGTAAGCGTTCGTCAACTTTCCGAAAATGAAACCTCTCCCGGAGATATATTGGAGAAGAAGGATTGAAAAGGACATTGTATAGAGAGGTGAGAATGTGGATGTTGCGACGTTGCCTTGTAGGTAGCCAGTTAAGCTGCTGCCGAAACTTTATAGTATATAAAACACATTATGTTGCCAAACCGGCAAAGTTGAAATTGAACACACACTCCAACTCATTGGAACTCTTCCGGTTTCGCATCGTCATCCGTCATCGTGTTCGATATGCATGATGCGAATGGTTTCAAAATATTTTAGGTTTACTTTTAAGATGGGTTAGGAACGTTTTAAGACGAGTTAGGGATCATTTTATAATGTATTATACAAATAATGTCTGTTTTTCAGATGTGTACTATATGGTTTTAGGAATATTAATTGTACAGTCTTAAAACGTAATTAAAAGATATGCTCATGTTAGTACGTATTAGCAATCACAAATAGTCAATACACGATATTTAACGTCTCAGATGGCCTTGAAATGTAAACAAAGCAACAAAATTTAATTTAGACTTCTGGTGATAATTTTCCCTACAATATAAATTTGAAAAAGGAAAATACTTCAAAATAAAGTATTCTTAATCTACACAGTGTTTAATAGACAGTAATAATCCGTAACAAACATAAACTCAAAACAATACTTAAGCATTCTTAATGATGAAGGAATTTATTCTACGTTCTTCATTCGTCTTATATCATAAAATATTTCTTGTAATTGCAATTGTAAGATATTATACAAAGGTATTATTAAACATCTCGGACGAGAGACTGAATCTATGCAGACAATTTCAAAAAGCTTCTTTGCAAGATTCAGGCGTCTTACAATCGTTGCGCAGCAATTTATGAGACGGTAATGCCGTATTGTTTAATAAATGATAACAATATCTAACATAATTATATTAATGCTGTTATTGAATGAATTGCTTTTTAGGGTTTCGTACCCAAAGGGTAAAACGGAACTCTATTACTGAGGCTCCGCTGTCCGTCCGTCCGTCCGTCTGTCACCAGGCTGTATCTCATGAACCGTGATACTCGTAGTTAGACAGTTGAAATTTTCACAGATAATTAAATTAAAATAAAACAAATATTTAAGGGGGGCTCCCATACAACAAACGTGATTTTTTTGCCGTTTTTAGGGTTCCGTACCCAATGGATAAAACGGAACCCTATTACTGAGACTCCGCTGTCCGTCCGTCCGTCCGTAACCAGTCTCGTCACCAGTCTGTATCTCATGAACCGTGCTAGTTAGACAGTTGAAATTTTCACAGATGATGTGTTTCTATTGCCGCTATAACAACAAATACTAAAAAATAGAATAAAGCGAATATTTAAGGGGGCTCCCATACAACAAACGTGATTTTTTTGCTCGTTTTTGCTCGATATTGATAACGGCAACAGGTAGATACTTGAAATATTCACAGAATATTTAGTTATATATTCACTTTAAGAATAAATTATTAAAATAAAATAAAACAATTATTTAAGGGGGGCTCCCATACAACAAACGTGTTTTTTTTGCCGTTTTATAGATAATAGTACGGAACCCTTCGTGCGCGAGTCCGACTCGTAAATATTTAAGGAGGCTCCCATACAACAAACGTGATTTTTTTGCTAATTTTTGCTCGATATTGATAACGGCAACAGGTAGACGCTTGAAATATTCACAGCATATTTAGTTATATATTCACTTTAAGAATAAATAATGAAATTAAAATAAAACAAATATTTAAGGGGGGCTCCCATACAACAAACGTGCATTTTTTGGCGCTTTTATAGATAATTGTACGGAACCCTTCGTGCGCGAGTCCGACTCGCACTTGGGCGATTTTTTTAGATTATGGTACGGAACCCTTCGTGTGCGAGTCCGACTCGTAAATATTTAAGGGGGCTCCCATACAACAAACGTGATTTTTTTGCTAATTTTTGCTCGATATTGATAACGGCAATAGGTAGACGCTTGAAAAATTCACAGTATATTTAGTTATATATTCACTTTAAGAATAAATAATGAAATTAAAATAAAACAAATATTTAAGGGGGGCTCCCATACAACAAACTTGCATTTTTTGGCGCTTTTATAGATAATGGTACGGAACCCGTCGTGCGCGAGTCCGACTCGCACTTGGACGATTTTTTTTTCTCCATTAGAGTATTTTACTAACATTTTATTAACACTTTCCATGTTTTGTGAATTGTAAGAGGAAAGGAGACGGGATTACTATTCCCTGTTGTTATATGGAATTGAATTTATACATACCTGTTCCATTCTGTTAACATTACGAGTAAGTACTTTTGTATAACAGCAATGCCACGATGCTGCAGCCTCTTGAAGAAAGAAATTTTAACGGTTAAGTACACAAACATGAGACTGCGTCTTCTATTAAGTATAATGAATATCACTATAACCCCAAATTGATGCTGAACTGATTCTTTTTAAGAATCTCCTTAACTGTTAATTGTACTGTACTGTACTAGATAGTTGTTCTTTGGTTTTCGGTTTTCTGTGTGGTGGAGGTACAACTTACGTAGTTTGGTTTAAATATTATATATTATTCTCTGTACCACTTTGAGGCAACAAATAATGAAATACACTGCATAATGCATTTTGTTACTAGTGTGCAAAAGGTTGCATTTACAAATTGTTGTAATATAACAAACATTCTGTAACTATAATAGTATAGTCAGGCAAGTCCCGAGTCTCGGGGCTTCGAGCTGAAGTACTGCTTTTCCCTGTCGAGCACACGAAGTTCCTCAAACGGTATTATGTGTTACGGGGATGTGGTAATAACGAGATCGGTTGTTGCCAGTAGTATTGAACTCGCTTTCAACTAATTAACAATGTTTAAACATCTAATTTAAACGAAGCGCTATGGATAACAATACTGTTAAGATAATAGAAAACATAAAGACCACTATCTTATAATTTATCTATCTATAACTTCACCCCAAGTCCCTTTTGGGATAAGCAGAAAAATCCCAGCCATCCCAGGCATCGGTCCTTATACACATCACTTGCTTCTATATCATTCGATAGCTCTTCTCATGCACGCTGGTCGATTTCTAAGGCTCCTGATATCCCGTTCTGATAAAACACGATCAATTTGGTCATGGCCGGTGAATCTTGACCTCCCTCGGCTCCTACATTCTTCAATTGCTTTTATTTATATCAACACATTACAAATAATTATTTACGTTAAATTCATTTTCTATTATCTAACGGCAAAATATGATTATTACTTTTATTTTTTTTATTTTTTATTTACTTTTATTATTTTTTAGTATTACTCCATAGACAGCCTAAATATACTATATGTTTCTTATTGCATATAGATATCCACTATGTGGAATAAGAATCCTGTAACTAGTCTGGCCATAAATATTATTACATAGAAACTTTTATTTTTTCCAATACTAGTAATTTAGAATTTGGAACGCGTTTATTATGTTAACAACTTCGCGATTTCCCGCCGTTATACATATTTTTTTCGTGTTTTATATAGTGCCCGTCAAATAATTTGAACATGCGCAGTAACGATTTTTAGCTGTCCCATACAAATTTTATATGAAACCTGCGCAGCACAACGCCATCCCTGATCAAGTTGTCTGCTGAGTACTATATCAAATTGCAACATGGAATGGGGTGATAAAGAAAACAGGATTGTAGAGATTGCTTTGCACAAAGTGGATATGGAGTCGTCGGTCATATTCAAGACTCTTCAAAAGCTTGGTTCAGCCGTATGTTCGTATATCGTACTATTTCGACATTGTGTCTCTTAAGAAATCCCTGGAGCAAGCAGTGGCTAAATTTCAAATGGAAACAGTGCGTAAATCCATAGATTCGTGACCAGACAGATTAAAGACCTGTATCAAAGCCAAAGGTGGCCATTTCGAATAGAATCTTTTATTGCTGAAACTTCCATAAGTATGTACATATAAATTTTATTAAGATTACATTACTTCATAAAAAAATAAATTAAATTAATTTATATTATAATAAATTAATTAAATTAAATTAAGCATATTCATTTATAACAGAATTTTATGGCTTGACTAGGTATATGGTGAAGGTACCTGGAAAACCATTTTACCAACTATCTACGACAGCAAACCATTTATACCAATCCTCGGGCAATACGTATGAATACAACTTCGACAGACAAACTGCCTAGAACGTCTTCGCTATATCCGGACTGATGTGCCTCACCTGGAGTCTGAATTGGCAAAGCCCAACTGTGAGTGTGATATATTAGGACATCACCAGCCTATCACTGTGGCGAAAGGAGTTTTGACGACCGTAGATAAAATCGCGATATTCCATGTGCTACTTACTAGCTGCATATTTATCACGTGATCTATCCCTTTGAACCTTAAGGTGCCCTCCGAAGCATGGAGAAACTGTTATCATGTAACTGTTCGTCATTAATAATAAAGTACACGTATACCTACATTGCCATCCTGTTTATATCTTTTCATTGGGCATTCTAGGTCATAGTCGGGCATTATTTTTAACTTACATATTTTTTTCTATTATGTATTTGAGAGCTCTATGAGTAACGTGACTGCAGCCTGTCTATGGATGGGTTTATCTATCTCGAGTTTCTCCGTGCTTCCGAGGGTACGTTAAGCCGTCGGTCCCGGCTATTGTCGATAGATTGAGCTGTGAGAATTGTCGACAATCCTAAGCTTACACACGGTATTGAACCCTTAAGTTTAAGGAGAGATTTTGCCTCCCTTTGTGTGTTCTACCGATTGTACAACGGGTTGTGTTCTGAACAGTTGTTCGAAATGATGCCAGCTACTCTTTATAACCGCACCGCTCGCCGACGGCGGGGAGTTCACCCTCACACGCTGGACCCACAATGATTAATTTTCTTCAGAGAACTCTCAAGCTGTGGAATGAGCTCCCAGCCGAGGTTTTTCCAAGGGACTACAGCATGGAGTTCTTTAAGAAATACGTGAAGAGGTTTTTAGAGGGTCGATAACGAATGAGTGACACCCCTGGTGTGGAAAATGTCCAAAGGCTACGGTGACAGTTTAACACCTTAGTGGTATAAAAAAAAGATTACATTTGTTAAGCTAAGTCAGTGGCACTCGGGCGGCTTGTAAACACTGGTTTCCGCCAATCCGCATTTGAACAGCATGGTGGATAATGCTCTAAACCCCTTCGGTTGAAGAGAGACCCGTATCCCTGCAGTGGGATGAATAAGGGTTGATGTGGTCGTCCGGTAAATTTGAGTAAGCACATTTTAATTGCAAACTTCTATTAAAATATCCTTTAAAGAAAAATAAACTGAGGGGTTAAAGGGTACACTTATTTTAATTTCATTAAACGGACTAAACTGACTCAAAGATAAACTTATCTCTCAAAAATAATGTTAAGTTAAAAAAGTAAATAATGTAGTACAGAGATTTAAAGTTATAATAAATTAACTTGCAACAAATTACGCTGCTGTCTGCAGCGTTCGGTACATCAGACTACAAACTTTTAATTGCTTAACTACAGGCATTAAATATATTAATTCAATTATTAAATTTATTCGATTGAATATCTTAAAACTATAACTGATACACAAATCAACAATACCATCTCACATATGAAAACTAACTTACAAATTCTAAAACCATTCTTAACACATTACAAAACTGTTCCAAATATCCCATAATATTAGATTCCCAAATTATGTATCCTGTATGTATATATCGCAGAACCTTTTGAAAATTACCTTCGTACCAATATTGGGATTGATGATTTTTTATACAACGTGCATTATGCAACGAGAGCATAGATAACAGAAACAATGGGAAATGTGACATACCACGCGAGTTTACACCGGGACGGTTGTCGCCGAGTTTCACCCCACCATAAAACACTCACACACTTAAATAAATAAAAAATATCATTCTACGCACACAAGTACAACGACACACATTTGTTAAGACGCTGTCATTGGATGTTTATTTAAACAACACCCAAGTAAGCACGCACTACTACATTTATAAAGCGGCAGAAACAAGCGGCCGTATCTCGAAACTGTACACACAGTGAACGAATAATATTACTCGCTTTACATTGCGTGTTGGTAAACGAGCGGTGGAGACTGCGTAATGGTAGAAAAGCAATGTATGATTAAGAATGAGAAATTTGATATTTATAATTTGTATCGTGGTAAGGCCCTGGTAGAAATGGCGTCAGAGAATTTTTGAAATTAATTCTGTATTTATGCTTATAAAACGTAATATTATTTGTACTTATAGGTGATAAGTGATTCCATTTGATTTAAAGTTAACCACTGCACTTCTAATTTTGCAAAAAGGCAACAGCACAACTTGGCATTTTGCTAAAACAAGGAGCAACGTATCTCAATCGAACTTGATTGCAACTAACTAACTGTTCTTGGCAATGTTCTCGTTTTGAGCATATTGCGGCGACACCAACCACGCCCCCTCGTCACATCTCCCGTTGTTTCTGTTATCTATGAACGAGAGGCATGTAAACATAGGTCCCACCTGATGTAAAGTGGTTAGCGTAATTTATGAACGGTTGCAATACTTTAGGTATCCATTCGAACGTTGCCACTTCCGCTGATAACACAACAGCTCCTTAGGAGCATACTGGTAACCGAAGTTACTGGAGGGTTTTAGTGTTTTAACACAGAAACCCTCCAGAAAGTTATTATTTGGCTGCAGTTTTCTGTGGGATGGAGGTACTTCGAGGAGGTACTTTTGATAGGGCGCATCAAAGCAGGCCGTCTGGGGAAGTACCTCCACCTCACATAAAACCGCACCGAAATAACAACTCCCTAGAGGGTTGTTGTGTCCCTGCGTGTGAGTGAGGTCACCAGTAAGCTCCCAAGGAGTTGCTGTGCAAGCAGCAGAGGAGGCATCGCACGAGTGATACTTAATATATCTCATGCATTAATAGGCTACGGTACCCGCTTTACATCAGGTGGGCCGTATGCTTGTATGCCTCCCGACGTAGTATTAAAAAAAAACTTCCCCAGTCACTCTGATTTGATGCACCCTAACTCTGTCGAAAATATTCACACGAAGACAAACAGCCATATACATGAGCATAAATATGTCCTGTGTGGGAATCGAATCCACGAAGATCTTTAGTGTTAAAGTAGCATTACACTCCACTCCACCACCGATCTCGTCAAAACTCTATACATATTAGGTCCTTACATATGAAATTAGCATTTTATATGGAAAAAATTAAACGAAAAAAATATATATGAAATTATATATTTAATCAATCGAAGTACCATTATTATCTAAAGTACTTTCGCTATTTTATAGGTAGTTCATTGATTCCATTGCTGAAAAAGTTGTGGGAGCGAGAATCAATAAAAACTTTGAAGGCGTTTTGGACTGCCCCATCGAACTTGAATTTTTCCCTTGCAATTAGTTGTCCAAACTGCAATAAAAGTGGAAATATGTTGGAGGAAGGTCTGGGGAGTATAGCGGGTGTCAAAGATATTCCAATCGTCGTGATGTGTGAGGTCTAGCATTGTCCTGTAGCATCAGTGGGCTAGAGCAATTGATCCTCGATTGTTGAAAAGCCAGATTTTCCATCATGGTTTGCAATTGTTGACAATACAGATCTGCCGTAATCACCTGCCCAGATCTTAAGAAGCTGTAAGTGTATGACACCAGCACTGGTCCACAAAATACTCACCATCCCATACATGTACCTTTTTCAGAGTTAACTGTCGCTTGAGACAGGACTTAGCTGGCTCTCCTTGGTTCAACCACTGAGATGAGTGTTTCCGATTGTCGTACAGGATCCATTTTTTATCACAAGTAACACGATTGAAAATAATTCCGTTATTGTGACGATTGAGAAATGTAATGCAGCACTCAATGCGTGTTTGTTGGTGTGCTTCACTCAATTCATGCGGTAGGTACCTATTTTTTGAGCTTTCTCACTTTTCCAATTTGCTTCAAGTGAATAAATACTGTTGTGTCACTCACACCGAAACCTGCCGCTAACTCTAACTTGGTTTGCGATGGATCTTCTTCCACGATCACTTTTAATTCTTCATACTAGGGTCTACGGCGTCCACGGGGTTTATTCTGTAGATCAAAATTTCCAGAACGAAAACGTTGGAACCAAAAACGTACCGTGTTTTCTTTTACAGTAGCTTCCCCATACATATGATTATCCTTCGAGCTGTTTCTGCAGCGTTGGTGCCACCGTGAAACTCGTATTCATAAATAACGCGATATTTTAAGTTTTCCATATTGTGAACATACTGATGTCAAAATAAAATGTAATGACGTAAAAACAAATGAAACTCTAAATTCGAAACACAAATACACTAGCCTAAATTTGAATTTGGAATTCCTAACCAAACGCCAGATATTTGAGGTCAAAATGGCCAGTTTGACAAAATACTAATTTCATTGTTGAACAACTTGTTTAATTTGCATCTAACAAAAAACTAACTGTATTTAAAATGCAACGAGAGCTATATTTTGGCTCCAACTTTGAACTGAAAGTTCCGTCTATAGCATAAAGTAAACTACTCGTATCTGTTGTATATTAATTGGTTCATAGAACACCAGTCCTAACTTGCTTTCTTGATTCTCGTATATGAGTACCTTAAAAGCTACAATATTCCTATAGAGCTCGTAGAAATATTTAAATTAAACCAATGTAAAATTGGTTGACAGTTTCTCAGAAATTTGTTAAACAGTTATTGAAACATTAAACATAACTCCAACGTAAAATATTCTATTTTGATTATTCTTTTACTAGAAGGCTCCCTTAATAGTCTCATGTAAATGAGGAAAGAATAAATATTTTGTAATTGAAACCTTTATAAGAAACTGATGCCTATTTATATCCGACTTTATTAACGACGAATTACAATCAGTAATATTGGCGTCGACATTAACGAAAACCGAATATGTTTTTAATTGACTACAAGAAGTGGAAGCTTCTTAATTCGACACCCTTTTTTTATGTGCATAATAGGAACCCTTTTTATTTCCTATATAGGACTAAGTTTAGTGCAATTTCTATAGTCAATTATTATAGTCGTAAAGTCGGATTTGACTATTTTTAAACCGTTACTTTAAATATTATATAAAAGTTTTATTAAATTTACAATGAACTTTCTAACGATATTATAGTCATATTAAAAGTTTGCAACAGAATATAACTAGTCCACTCTGATGTAATGCTGCGTGAGAATGAAGTGCTAAGTGAAGCTTTTAAATTCATTCATTTTAATGCTAGTGTCGGAGCTGTGGCGCGCTAGTGGCGATGAGCACATGATGAAATTATGAATAAAATTGAATTAACTTTGCCATGGCATGTAAGGCTGGTTCCATTCTCGAACAATAAAAATTCACTTTCAGCGTATAATATAATTGGAATCATCTAAGTAAATTGCTAGTATGAACTCTTTGTTTGCTCGCTGCGGTGTCGCTGAAAGTTCATGAGGTTGATTGGAAATACTACGAATTAGAGTTATTTAATGCAAGTATAATTTCGATATTTTTGTATTTAAAATATAGTTTTTATAAACGTGATTCAGCATCGTAATTTGAATAATAACTTGCCGCTGGCCTAATAGGTGTATAACCTCAGACTAATTAACGCGGTTTTATTAGGGCGACATAATTAAGGCAAAATCTAAGGTTCATTTATAGGGTGATATATTTTTCCAATTCCATTCCGCGTCTCTGTCCCTATCTTTCGTACATAATACATACTGCCGATTAACAACTGTGGTTCTGGTGAAAAATAGGTAGGGCACAGTTACATTTAATGAAAATAGACTACTGACTAGAGGTACTTTTTCTAACAGAAGACGGTAAATAAATAACAATACGTTTTATTATCAAATTACAATATGTAATGGGGTGTTAAAGAAAACAGGATTGCAGTGATGATTGCCGTGCATAAAGTGGGTTCGGAACCGTCGGTCATATTCAAGACACTTGAAAATCTCAGTATCAGCCGTATGGTCGTATACGTACTATCGACAGATGTACCAACACTTCCTCTGTTGAAGACGATAAAAGATCGGGGAGTCCACGTGTTGTTAGAACTACAAAGGCTGTTAACGCTGTTAAAGCCAGAAATCGCCGAAACCCCATTAGGAAAAAAAAAATCTTATCGCGAGAAATGAAGATTCCCGTTAGGACTCCGTCGCGTATAATAAAACAAGACTTGAAGCTCGGCGCTTATCGTCGATATACAGGCCATGCCCTAAATCAGTTGAAGAAAGTGGATTGATCAAAACGCCTTCTGTCCCGATACGCAAGAGATAGGCACAGAAATATCCTCTTTACTGATGAAAAAATTTTCAGCAGTGCAACAAGTAAGACTTGAGGGAGACTTTGTACAAAAGTAGTCTGCGTGGGTACCTCTTTCTCACCTATTTCTACCGCCAAGTAGCTATATTGATATAGCTGTGTCCGGTTTGAAGGGTGAGATGTGG
Organism: Pyralis farinalis; assembly: GCA_947507595.1. Taxonomy (NCBI): domain Eukaryota; kingdom Metazoa; phylum Arthropoda; class Insecta; order Lepidoptera; family Pyralidae; genus Pyralis; species Pyralis farinalis. Next base: position 18,846,119 of record OX382265.1, on the reverse strand, counting down.
CAGAGAAGTTACTGAGTACTGTGAAGAAACACCCTTAGGTCACAAGAGAAGGCAGCGAGCGAGTAACATCCCCAGGGTGTTGCGTCTAATGCGGGCCGCATGCTTGTTTGCCAATCTTGTTGAATAAAAAAAGCAAAATTACAAAATGTACGCACACAGTAATATAGAAGCCGCCCAAGTGGTCGAAAAGGTAGAACGTGGTCATCATCCTGCGTCTGTAATGGAATGGTTTAGTAAGGGTGTCTTATCAAGGAGTCACAGTTTTTGTAAAATTTTATGAAAAAGGAATGAACACTTCACCTAACGTATATCAAGAGATTGTCTTGGATCGTATTGTGAAACCTCTCAGCAATATACTTTTTAAAAATATACCATGGACTTTCCAGCAGGACTCTCCACTTGGTCAGAAGGCACGAACTACCCAAACCTGGCTCGAAACCAACGTTCCCGACTTTATATGAGCTGAAGCCTGGCCCTCGTCTAGCCCTAATCTGAACCCCATAAAACTACAAATTATGGTCAGTATTAGAGGGCATGGCCTGCTCGAAATAACACGCCGACATTGTGTCTCTTAAGAAATCTCATGGAGCAAGCAGTGGCTAAATGTCCCATGGAAACAGTGCATAAATTCATAGATTCGTGGCAATTTAAAACAGGCCTGTATGCCTGTATCAAATGTGGCCATTTCCAATAGAATCATTTTTTACTGAGACTTCCATAAGTATGTACATATAAGTTTTATTACGATTACATTACTTCATAAAAAATTAAATGCTTATTCATGTGTAACAGAACTTATGGCTGAACTAGGTATATGGTGGAGGTAGCTAGAAAACCATTTTACCAACCATCTACTGGATAAGCGACAGTAAACCTTTTATGCCAATCCTCGGGCAATCCGTGTGATTACAATTTTGACAGACAAACTTGGCTAGAATTTTATTTTTTTAACTGATTTCCAATTTTTAATTTCACCGATAAAGATACTAGATATGGTAATAATACGTTTTGGAAACTGATTTTGGTGGGAAACTTACAACATAATAGGAAAAAATAGAAGAAATCTTCGATACTCGATTCCCGTGATGGACGATCTATTTACATACCTACAAGTTTATATGGTACCCTTGGTACTCGAGTCCGACTTGGCTGGTTGGCCGGTTTCTGATAACAACTGCGGGTGCGGTACAAACATACGAGTCAGATAATGTGAAGTAGTTATCCCAGCCTATGAATGCTTGTAAAAGAAGAATTCGCGTATTGTTACCATTGAAAACCAATTTCTTAAGATTTTACTGGTAACCTTCTTTTATTTTGAATGTTTCTTTTATATATTTTGACTTTGACATAAAAAATAAAATTCAAACAGATTAAGTTTAGTCGCTACTATCACTCTAGATTTTTACTTGCTTATATGTATTTGTTTCTTTACTAACAATATCCAATATAGCTTTAATTTTATTTGATGATTGCTTAGTTTTGTTCTTCGTTACATAGACTTTGCTCTATTGCAAACATTTTATATATTTTGGAATAGTTCTTAACATAATTGACAAAACCTGGGTCAAATTTGTAAGACTTTTGCATATAAACCAAACCAATTTTGTTTCTACTTAGCAGAATACCTGTAGTGGCTCACTCTTTAAACTCAAATTTATTAGTAACTAGCAGAAGCCCGCGGCTTCGCACGCATGAGATTTGGGCTTTTAGTAGCCTTTATTTCTCTGTAGACATGAAATTATTTCTGTTTAAAAAAAAACAAAGTTCATAGTTGTAGATGCAACCATAGAACGATTCAATTTTCGTACAGCGCCATCTATTGACTTTACAGGAGGCAACGTATATGTATTATATTTATATTACATAAAAAATACGTAGTTATTTTATGTTACAAAAAATACGTATTCTATGAAAATAATAAAAATAAATTTGCAAAATCCCCCAAGGGGAAGATATTTTCCCCTAATTTTAACAGATTTTCATTTTTTACGCAGGAACCCTAAATATTTACGGGATAAAAAGTACCCTATATTCTGCCACTGAAACTACTACCAGTGAAAGTCCCGTTAAAATCGGTTCAGCCATTTCGAAGATTAGCCCGGACAAACAAACAGACAGACACACAGACAAAAAGTTAAAATTGCATATTTAGGCTTTGGTAACGTGAAAATAATAATATGAGCTTAAGATAATGTATAGATATCATTTTTTTACGCTTAATTTCTTTTTTCGCTTGGTAGAATATTTAACAGATTATTATAAAAAAAAATATCAGGATCGTCTACAGTGTAATCCAATAATTGCAACCTGTCCTCCAATACATTATTGTTTCTAATAAGTTTGCTTCTGATCATTAGTCTGTACAAGAGATTATTTCTTAAATCTGTATTATGAACCTTGATAAACTACAAACTCGCCGCAATAATCTGAGAGCAAGTTGCGAATTATTGTTAAATTTATATGGTCATAATTTACTAAAACGTTAAACGTTATCTAGACGAGTTGCATATGTGGCCGTTATACACGTATGCTTCAGAAATAGATTTTCTAGATCAAAGGATTTAAATAAATTTTAAAATGTAATACTTGTTTGTGTTTCTATTAATATATCAATGTTAAAATCATCACAGACGATTATGTACTTTTTGCTTTTGAAAACTTTTCTTAAAATATCCCTCATTACTTGCTCAAACTCCAAATAGTCGCTACTAGGAGGTCTATATACATGACACCTCGATAGTGCATTCAAAACAGAGCGTAACAATATCCAAACGTTCCTTGGCTTTTTGGCAATTTTTTAACACAATCATTGACCCACCTCTATTTGAAGACTCTCTATGAAAGCAACTGTCTGTTTTATAATTACTAATGCTAAATGACATTTCACTCTTTTTTAACCAACGCTCAGTCAAACATAAAATATCAATGTTTTCTAAAAACAATTGTACTACATTTTCACAGCCAGGAAAGCCTTGAATATTTTGGTATACAAGATTTAAGCTTACTTTCATTTTGCCTCATTGACAAGCTTAAATCTGCAGTCATTTATCAAGTCGATAAAATTAGTTTTAGTTTGTCATTTACAACTGTTACGACTATTTACATTATAAACCACTGAAGTGGATATTTTAATTTTATATTTATTAGAAAGATATAATATATCTTGACGAGCTCGGTGGCGCAGTGGTGAAACGTGTTGTTACGCTACTTTGACACCAACGTGTGTGAATGAATGAACCCCTCGTGGGTTCGATTCCCACACAACACAAACATTTGTGTGCATGAACATGTCTGTTTGTCTTGGTCTGGGTATTTTTCTATGTATAATAAGTATGTATTTACAAAAGAAAATGTATTTACGTTTGTCAGTTGTATTTATGTTTGTATTTATGTTTATCAGTTGTCTAGTACCCATAACACAAGCTTCGCTTACTTTGGGGCTAGATGGCGCTGTGTAATTTGTCCGACAATATTTATTATTATTATTTATCTTTCGTCAAATAAAAATCACTAATAAAAATATTATTAGTGTCAAAAAATACAAAGTTGTCATTATGACAACATGTCGAATGGTATAAGTTGTTAATCTTTGTATATATAATTCTACTGTACGTGTGTATGTGACTGAACTCCTCCTAAACGACTGGACCGATTTTGATGAAATTTTGTGTGTGTGTTCAAGGGGATTCGAGAATGGTTTAGATTCACAATTGGACCCAGTAGGTGGCGCTGTAATCGGGTTACAGGATTTATTGTTTTTATTTCGGACAGCCAAGGCAACGTCTGTCGGGTCCGCTAGTATTGTATATGTTAGTAGTCATTGTCGTTGACGAGCGCTGTGGCACAGTCGTGAATGACGCGACTTTGATACCAATGCTCGTCGGTTCGATTCCCACACAAGGCAAATATTTGTGTGCATGAACATGTGTGTTTGTCTTGGTCTGGATATTTTAAGAGAGGTGGCGCGCATCAAAGCATCCTCCATCTCGCAGAAAACCACAGCCAAATAACAACTCCCTAGAGGGTTGTTGTATGCCTGCATGTGAGTGAGGTCACCAGTAAGCTCCCAAGGAGTTGCTATGTAAGCAGCAGAGGAGGCATCGCGCGAGTGATACTTAATATATCGCTAGCGTTAATAGGCTACGGTACCCGCTTACATCAGGTGGGCCGTATGCTTGTATGCCTCCCGACGTAGTTTAAAAAAAAATCCAATATGCGCGATTCTCAATTCATATATGAAATCATTTATAATAATCAAACATGTCCCCCACAATCGCAGTTACGGGCACAGCTAGTCTAAAATTATCTGAATATCTCTCATCTGAATTGACCTAAGTCTGGTTTTAAATGTCATCTTAAACGAACTTGGCGTACGGAAGCCTTGGTGCGTGATTCCAATTTGCGCTTACCCGGTTTTATCTCTGTAAATGTCTCGATAAATTCCTAGGAATATTTTATAATTCCGATAGCAAAAGATTTTCAAATGGGAGACGAATTGTGACCGAAGATATGACTACAAAGGCATCTTGTTAAAACTTCTTCGGTTGTGACAACGGTTACCACACTGAAATATACGAGTATTTTCAATAAATATGGCTAAATACGCGTGCGAGGTTTCCGTACGTTGATTGATGGCAAAACTATGTTCGTAAACAATGACGATTTTAAATTCTGTGTTACAATCACCGGTAATTATGCTATATTAGTAGCATGTCTACATGTCAACCGATGTAGCGTCTGTTGGCTAAACATATGGCTCAATTGACGTTAAGCGCTTACCCTAACAGGAGGATGCTTGTACAAGAAGAAATATTGCTTGCGTGCTGCTGTAACTGTCAGTAACTCCACAGGAACACAGGAACAAGACAACCTTTTTTTGTTTTTTTTTTATTATTATTATTTACACTACGTCTGGAGGCATACAAGCATACGGCCCACCTGATGTAAAACGGGTACCGTAGCCTATTAATGCTTGCGATATATTAAATATCACTCGCGCAATGCCTCCTCTGCTGCTTACACAGCAACTCCTTGGGAGCTTACTGGTACCTCACTCACACGCAGGAACACAACAACCCTCTAGGGAGTTGTTATTTGGCTGCGGTTTTCTGTGAGGTGGAGGTACTTCCCCAGACGGGCTGCTTTAATGCCCTACTTCTCTTAAAACATCCAGACCAAGACAAACAGACATGTTCATGCACACAAATATTTGCCTTGTGTGGGAATCGAACCCACGAGCGTATCTACTTTTTTAGAGAGTTCTTTCGTGAATGCTCGGATTCTTTTTACAGATCCGTTCCGCAGATTTTCTAAAAGCTTTTTACAGTGACACAAAAATTCAAACTTAAAAAAAGGAAGAAATTGTAATGTCTGCATGTTTAGCTTATGAATTTTAAAGACAACTTGGATTTTAGAGATCCGTGCTAAATATAAATAATAAGCGTCATTTAAATCACTAACGCAGTTTGGTCACCTACCAAATATTGAACACTGAGTAACGTAGAAACTTGAAATAGCTCTATTCAACCAAGACCGAAGCCAGAGTTACTCCTATCCTAAAATTGACGTACATCTGACACAAACTGAACCTAAACAAGATCCAGCCTTTCGTAACCTTACACTATCATACTTTTTACAGTGTTAATAAGAGGTAAATTGATGGGGGACAGACTAACATTCCTTTATTTTAAAGTTGGTAAATGGTAGAAGCCTAATAAATTAACAAATTTATTTGGGCCGCCCAAAAAACTAGGGAACTTAAAAGCATGTAGGGAGTTCGCGCGTGAGGTTAGTTGGAGTGAGACGATCAGGAGGGCAGAGACCAGTTCGCCCGGAACTAGGCTCTCGGAAGGTCGATAGTGAGATGTGGTGCGTTTAAGGTTGGGGGTTGTGATACGCGATTTGTGGAACAATTAGTGATTGAGTATTGAGCAAATAATAATAAATAAATAATAATAAATATTGTCGGACAAATTACACAGCGCCACCTAGCCCCAAAGTAAGCGAAGCTTGTGTTATGGGTGCTAGACAACTGATAAACATACGTAAATACATTTTTTTTTTGTAAATACATACTTATTATACATAGAAAAATACCCAGACCAATACAAACAGACATGTTCATGCACACAAATGTTTGTACTGTGTGGGAATCGAACCCACGAGCGTTGGTGTCAAAGTAGCGTAACAGCGCGTTTCACCACTGCGCCACCGAGCTCGTCAAATAGCAGTGTCAACCGTAGTAGCGCACTTGGCTCAAATCGACACCTGTCTGCAACATGTTGCTTTTACAACGGAGATCGCAACTCGTCATAAGCTCCAGCAAGAACTTTTAGCGTTCTCTTACCTAAAACGAAAGGTGCCAATGGAAACATGCATTAACACTAGCGAAAAATGTTCCAAGTTCACGCCGCTATCGCAAATTAAGTGTCACGGATGTGGCAAGCTCGGACACAAACAAGCGTATTGTTGAAAACTGAAGAAAATTATTCCATCGTTGCCGTGACTATAACAAGCCCGGTGGTATGTTACGAGTACAAGTGCGGTACGTCAGACCACATCGCAAGCCGCTGCACCGCGAATGGATTTGAGCTGCGACGCCGTCGGTAGAGAAACTCGTCGACCTATGCGCCATTGAACTCCCGTCGGGCATACTGAATCAATCCGGTGAGTGTTTTAGGTTTGACTATGCCTCTGGTGCTGATTGTTCCTTTGAAAGAATGTATCTATACATACAGATAATTAAAATTGGAGGGTCTGTTTGTAATATCAAAATAACCGCTTTTTATTAAATGCATATGGATGTATACACGGTACATATTCCAAAATATATTTTTTTCAATTTTTATCTGTATGTCTGTTTGTTCAGGGTAATCTCTGTAACGGCTGGACCGATTTTGACGAGACTTTCACTGGCAGATAGCTGATGTACTAAGGAATAACTTAGGCTACTTTTATTTTTGAAATTTTATTTATTTTTATTCATATAAATAAATAATAAAAAATAACTATTCAGCACGGACGAAGTCGCGGGCACAGCTTGTTGCAAATAAATTTAAATGCAAATATATTGATACTGTTATATCATCAGTTGGAATAAACAATACTATGGTACTAATAAAAATAAATAAAGTACTGTACAATTATTGTGTCAAGCAGAAATTAATGATTCAACGACAGAAATCTTAGTGATATTTTAATAGGCCGCGAGATTTTAAGCAATATATTTCGTGTAATCATGGCAGCTACTAATTTTACCCTATTACGAGTACCATAATTACGTCAATGCCTGTTACAATACAAAGTTGTAAATACGTGTACTTCGAGTGAGATTAGTGTATCTGTGAATAATTTTGACTTGATCGATACTGACATTTCTACCGAACGAAAATTTGAGCTTGTTGATATCTTAGATAGATGATGTTAGAAATAGAGTTGGTCTGAAAGAGAGCGTCGGTGTTAAAATAAGAAGAGGCATGCTCCGATGGTTCGGGCATGTAGAAAGAATGCAAGATGAAAGAATGACGAAGCAGATATACAATGCAAAAGTGAAGGGATGTAGGAGCCGGGGAAGGCCAAGACTTACCTATCATGACCAAATTGGTCATGTTCTATCAGAAGGTGATGTCAGGAGCCCTAGAAACCGGCGTGCGTGCATGAGAAGAGCAATGAATGTTAAAGAAGCGAGTGAGATATGTAAGGATCGAGTCACGTGGCGCTCAGTTCTCTCTGCCTACCCCGCAAGGGATTTGGCGTGAAGTTATAGATAGATTGATATCTTACAGCAGTACTCAGATTATTTTATTAATCGATTTCCGACTACACGTGTTAATACTGGTGAGTTAGAGATTAGGATAACAGACCCCCGTCGCATTGTACAACGGTTGCGCGTGATAGGGTTGACGATATCTTAATTGTGTCAGATTCAATTGATCAAGGTTTAGAAACGCTACGCGAAGTACTGGTAGTTTTAAAAAAGTTGGTTTTTCACCTAATCTTAAGAAATGTTCCTTCGCTTGTCGCTTATTATAGTAAATGATAGATTAACAAGCGTACTTACAAATATGCTCACGATCGTATAATAAAGATGCCTGAGTGCCAAGTACCTATTGAAGTAGTAGACGATAAAGTAATTGATGATTAAATTGTATCTGATTAAAACGTATCTCAGTGTACAGGTTCTTGGTTCGTAGGGATACTATACCAGAAATATCGTATCCGTAGCCTGTTAGCAATCGGTGTCTGCTCTGAATCCGTGGGTACGCGGTAAGCGGTAGCGGTAGCGAAGGCCATAGAATCATGAATTTGTTCGGCGTTCGGAAACGAATGGAATAGAAAAAAAATATATGCGGCAACAGTGTTTTGCTAAGAGCTATTGTCATAGCTGTTTTAAGAGCCGCGAACAAGATACCTGAAATTGTATGTGATTGATTGTTTTGTGCAGTTGGAGTGCGACGATAATGGTCAAGCAATGAGATTACCTATTTTAATGTGCTTTAATGGGTTCAATGGTATTTGGACTCGATAATCTTCAAATAGACATAGTTGTTTTGTGTACAAAATTTTGAACGTTTGTTTTTAATTGTACAGTTAGGAACGATTCACGCTTGACAGTTGCAGTCCGATTTCAATTCTTATTACGTGCGGCATAAAAACGGTACAAATGTCAAAGTGACGGGATTGAGTGCACTAGGCTGTACAAGTAAACGATAATAGAGCAGAATGACTTGTTTATTTGAAAAAAAATGTTAGAATGAACGTACATGGCGCATGATTACCCAAACGACATACTGTGGTGTATTAATTTGTTACAGAGAACACACGAGGGCATGCATCTAGTAGGATTGACGTGTCGCATCCGGTCATGAGTATGGATGTTTAAAACGAAACGAAAGCGCGTGAACGATGGCGCGCTTTGGCAGAATCAAAATGTTGACACTGGGAGAAATGGAGAGTTAGTGAAAACGGCGGCAAGTGACGACGTCTTGGGACTGTCTTCTCGTTTTGAATTTTTCTGCATAATTATTACAAGTGTTGATTTAAAATTATAGTGTGATACGAATTGCATTGAATTTCTCATTGCACAACTACCCACCATACGCCCGCATAATATCGGATAGACCGAAAAATTATACGAATACGACATATATATGAATTTCAGAAGTTTTCATTGCTCGACTCCCACTATATAAAAAAAGGAGAAAGCTTTAGGGTTTATTCGTTGAGTAAATGCAACATGTATACTTCAGAAATGGTTTTACACAAATTATAGCATGTTATATTTCAACACTGCGAGATATACATGCCTTACATAATATTTTTCATTAAAGTTAGTAATTATTACGACCTGAAATTTATTGTCACGTAGCTTTCAGTATAATAAATGGGTAGCCAGGCTGCTATTCCAAGGCCTTCACTAATGGTTATGTGACATATGTAAGAGGCATTATTAATTTTATATACAAGTTTCAAGAGTTTTCACAAACAAACCCATATCTGATCAAAAAAAATGTAACGAAAACTTTTGGGCTTCTTCGCGGAGTAAATATTTATATGTATATATTTAAGTGTAATTACATAATATATATACAAATACATAAATACTTTATACATAATATCTGGGTTGATGGGAGAACATGTTTTGAAATTTTCATTACGTAGTCACTAATTGAGTTTGTGAATTCGTATGACGCATGTGATTACGAAATAAATATTTGCAATTAATTATAAATAACCACACTGATCATTCTCCATCGTAAACCAGGTGTATCGGTGTAGATTGTGTACAGTAATTATATGATTTAATCGAATATTTTATCTATCTATCTATAACTTCATTCTTTCTTCTTCTTGCGGGGTAGGCAGAGAGAACGTGACTCGATCCTTACATATCTCACTCACTTCTTTAATATTAATTGCACTTCTCATGCACGCTCGCTGGTTTCTAGGGCTCCTGACATCACCTTCTTATAGAACACGACCAATTTGGTCATGGTCTTGGCCTTCCCCGGCTCCTACATTCTTCCACTTTTGCATTGTATATCTGCTTCGTCATTCTTTCATCTTGCATTCTTTCTACATGTCCGAACCAACGGAGCATGCCGCTTCTTATTTTAACACAGATGCTCTCTTTCAGACCATCTCTGTTTCTAGCATCATCATTGCGAATACGGTCTACAAGCCTTACGCCACAAATAAAATATTCAAACTAATAAAATATATAATTACATTTACAATTACAATTACATTACAAATATAATTACAATCGACTCAGTTTTCACAGATATATTTCGTTATACCCGATCTTCGTTTGGCGTCTATTAACAAAAATTATAATAATCTTTTAATGCCTAATTAATACTAAAATTTCCAAAACAGTTTCGTTTTATATATTCCTGAGATGTGACTTCGCGACGAAGTGCGGTCTGCAGAAATTGACGGTCTCAATTTCACGTCGATCGATTGTATTCAGTCATACAATATGTAAACTCGAATTACTAATCTCTTCTTTCGTGGCGAAAGAATGTCTGTGAAGCCTGGCCCACGAGGCTTCAGTTCAATATTGATGTGCATGAGGAACCCGACCGAAATTTTATTTTTTAAACTCAATAACACAACAACGAAACCTCACATGGACTTATGTACCTACTCTTTTCTTCAAATGGCGAAAAGAATAAAGCTACTTTTCATAATCTTACATCGTACTAAATAATTAAAGAAAGCATCATTAGGTACGTTCAGTTGATGTGTACGCCGTCTTCTTACTACCGTTATACGTTTCCCAATTCATTATGACTGCTTTGCGGGATCTGCTACCTAGGCCTAAGGATTTGGTGAAGATATTGACTTTGACGTCGAGCGTCTGCCATCATCTCCACAAGACACAGGGAAAATCAGATCTATCCTTTGTTTAGTCATTCAGTCAATCAGATCTATCCACGTTTTTATGAATTATATTTTCTTAGACGTGCAGCTTTCCTCACGACGTTTTCCTTAACCGGCGAACAAGTGTCAATTACAAATATGTAAGTGAATTCAAACAGTGGAATTTAGTGGCACATTAATTAATTTTATTCAAACTCAGGACCGTAGATTAAAAGGCTGGTTCTTTATCCACTGAACCATCACTGCTCACTTATGTGTATACAGATTCGCAACCATTTTTTCTACTATGAAACTCTTATCATGAAATGCTTCAGTATATTATTAATACTATTCTTGCTGCAAAAAATATTCATAATATTTATGTAATATATTAAGTATATTATAAAAAAAACATTTAAAAGTGTTTCATTATTTTGGTTTGTTCTGTTCAGAAAACACCATTGTTTGCGTATTTTGCTACGAAAGTAGCAGTACGAGTTTAGAATTATTGGTGAAAACTACACTCTCTTATATAACTTTGTTTTAAAAACACAGATATCACTTAACGCTCTTTTGAAAAATCCCTCACTACATAAACGATGACTATACTCCTCTTTCGAGTCTATTATTAGCTTAATTTAAAAAAAGACAACATCATCTACTGAAGAAAGCTCAAAGAAACGATAGGAAAAAATTTTAAATATTAAATATAATTGTAGTTATGAAACTAAAAGAATATGTTTACCTTGAATAACCTGCTGTAGCACTTCAAACTCAGTTAATATATTTGTGACAAGATTAACCAGGTTAAACATTTTAGTGCAGGAGGTTGTAGTCAAACTAGCGTAGATTTTTTGTAATTTTAATTTTTGCACAGGCTTTAACGACTGCATAATGTTTAATATACTTCTGTTCATCAATAAGACGTATTACTCACCGACCCGCAACATAACCCGATAATGACCACGTGAGTTTATGTATCCCTTCCTGTTATTCTCAAGCTTATTCTCAGAAGGTCATGTAATTAATGCTTCTCGTTTAATTTACCTTGTCATCGTTGAGTTATAATTAATCTTCTCAGTGTTTCGTTATAGATTATATGTTATTTTAAATTATAGTATATTCTAAAAACATGAACTACAATACAAAATAGTTAAAAATTACAATTTTATTCGATCGTTTCTCTGTGTCTACCTCCCGCAAAGGACCTAGCGTGAAGTTATACCATATTATACAAACATACATACAAAAGTTGGAAAATGATAGATCACTCGGTTATTCGCACGTGTCTTGTGGTCATGTTCACTGGCCAGCAATGACAATTTTCGCAATTCAACATGTACAGAACGATGACACTGACACGCGTAATGAAAATGAACAGGTAAATTCGCTCGACGAAACAGTCGAAGGCAATATTAACATCAGTAACTAAACAATATTACTACAACACATAAACAAGTGATATAGAAAATCACGGCAACATGTTTCTAGTCAAAAGCACTGATGCAAAAAATAAAATTCCACGAATCATTAACAATAGTAAATTTACATAGTTCATCTTACGAAAAAATATGCACGCACGCACGTTGCGCAGGTAGATGTGGTAAGTTCATCAAAAGTCTCTAGTATTAGACGAACTCACCACGTAATCGCCACCATATAATCTAATATCATAAACCGAATGTACTGTATGTAATTATATAAAAAGGTTAGTTTGATTTGGAAATAAATAATTGTTGAAATAAAATGATTTTAACTAATGTGGTTCATTTACTTACAAAAAAAATTACAATTTTTTATAACAACAAAATTATTTTCTGTGATTTCTAAAGCAATGTAATAAACAAGCACAAGTGCAGTAACGTGAAATAAGAAGCGCGCGTATTTTATATACTGAATTACCGAATTAAAACTGCTGCAATAATAGCCAGTTTATTACGCTGACGATCTTAAACTCTATAAATCCACCTATAGCATTTATCAAAAGATAAATGTTATACCAAACGTTTCAAAAACATCCGTCTAAATAAATTCTGTAAAAAATGTTGAATTCTAATGGGCATCTGAGTATGAAACAGCGTTCAATGATTTACTTCTCTTAACTCATTACTTATTCAATGACTGTATTATTGCTGTATTACCTGTAATTTTTCAGATAAAAATGTTTTTGGACTACAAACTGACACGTGATGTGAAAGACTTAGTGCTGTCAACTCTTATCAAAATTGTCAAGTACCTCTAGTAGCTTATGCAAGCCATATTAAAATGTCGCTCAAAGCTTCTGTCATAAATGAAATAGAATACTATACTACTACTATAACTTCACGCCAAATCCCTTACGGGGTAGGCAGAGAGAACCGAGCGCCACGCGACTCGATTCTTACATACCTCACTCGCTTCTTTCACATTCATTGCTCTTTTCATGCACGCTCGCCGGTTTCTAGGGCTCCTGACATCACCTTCTGATAGAACACGACCAATCTGATCATGATAGGTAAGTCTTGGCCTTCCTCGGCTCCTACATCCTTCCACTTTTGCATTGTATATCTGCTTCGTCATTCTTTCATCTAAATAATAAATAATAAAATTCTTTCTACATGTCCGAACCAACGGAGCATGCCTCTTCTTATTTGAAATAGAATAGTCTTATATAATGACTAATGACACTGACCCATGATTCTGTAACCTAAAAGTCCTATGATATAGCTACTACACTCCTATCAAGATTAATTAGTCATTTCTCAGACTAAATAAACGATCGAGCTATAGATCAGATAACTCTTCATGTAAGTGAAATGTAATAATAACATTACCAATGATCCCACAATGTACTTGCAAACGTATTATAATATAACTTATAACTTCCTTTCCAACGTGTAGCTAATACTCTCTTAGGCAAAATTAATAATTAAACTAATTTCCTATCATTAATAATACATAAATACAACACACAACTTTGCCCTAAAGTGAAATGAGAATTTCATTCGTTTTCAGTATCAGATAGACAAGTCATGTACCCTTATGATGTCAAAGTTGTCAGTTGACATCGACAGTATACATTCGCGCTGTCGCGTAATTTTCAGGGTTTCAAAAGATCCTTGTTTTGTTTTATTACAGACGTAGATGCCATCATTCGATAAAACTGGACATATAAATTTTTAGATAAATTGGCAAAAATATTTAGGATATCGCCTCCTAAATATCCCTATATTAAATATTATGGATATTTAGGAGGCGAGTAAGTAATAAAAAGTCAGCCAAACTGTAAATAGTACACTCGCACGTAAATTTGTGCAGACATTATTTGTTCTAACACTAGCTTAGAACCACGGCTTCTGCTTGCGTGGAATTCAACGCTAAAAGTTAATTTGATATAAAATTATTATGTGTCAATTAAAGTTAGCAATTATTTTCTATATGGTATTACATTGTTTACGTTTGCCGTAACACTAATATAATAATAAACAATGATAATTAAGAAATTTATGATTTTATATTCGGATGGCGATAACATGATGATGCAAACGACTACGTGTAAAATTCTTTGCAGCTACTTTCAGATTGTGTTTTTGACAGTTGTGAATATATTAAAGCAGAGTACATAAATCATATTAAGGTTCCGTACAAAACATACATGTAGTTTCGTCATATCTGTTCGTACTGTCTGTATGTCAAAGTCATTTGTTAAAATGTTCGAACTGCATTATTATAAGTAATGAAGTAATGGCATTTATACAAAACAAATATGAACTCATGAAGGAAGAAAACATAATTTGGTTGAGTCATCAAAGCAGCCCGTCTGAGGAAGTAACTTCACCTCACAGAACACAACATAAACCGCATCCAAATCATCGTGTGTGAGTGAGGACACTACGGTGAGCTAAGCCTAAGTACACAACCATATGTTAGCAGGAGAGGTGACATTGTGCAAGTGATAAAGTATGTATTACAAGCGTTCATAGGCTACGGTAACCACTTTACATCAGGTAGGTCGTAAGCTTGTATGCCTTCCGACGTTGTATAAAAAATAGTATGAGGAACACCGGAATGGAATCGAGCAGGTTCGAAGTGGCGTGAGGTGAATAAGTTGATTGAAGTTTGCCGCCTGGCGGCTACAAGCTTTTAGATCATTTTTAACCTGATCAGAAGGCCGTCCTTAACATCGACACATATATTATGTTATCAAGGCCCGAAGAAACAAACAAACACGAAGATTGCATTTTCTCGGCTACCTCAAATGAAAATAGGTACAAGCTAAGCACCGCTCTGTTAGCCTCTACGTGAGGGAGAGCAGGGTGCCATAGAATATCTAATAGAGTTTTTGTTCGCGCATTAAAGTCTATAACACCGCCGTTCAAGCTCTGCTTCCTTTAATTTTCTCTTTACTACGTATGACGGAACCCAATAGGGCAATCTTGTGTTAAAAACTTTTTTTTATCATAACATAACATAGCCTATAATAGCATTTAAGCATTGCATAGCATTCTATAAATGTAACAAAATTGATAATATTTTATTAATTTTTTAAATTATTCAAATTCTAGAATATTAGGCTGGGTAGCGACTGATAATGTTAAGGTTTAGATAACACTATCTTTTCCCCTCAACTTCGTTCATTTGAACTTCATTCCACTTTAAAATATTTCTAGGCTCAGGCTATTTCAGTTTATCCCATGCATGGTTAGCATTGGAAACGCAATTCTGTCGCAAGTTGACTCCAGCAAATTTGAGAGTTTGCCCCTGTGTATGTTCATCTCTCGAATTCGTATTGTCATTTTGATGAGATCGGTGGTTCAGTCGTAAATTTTGCGACTTTGACACCAACGCTCGTGGGTTCGATTCCCATACAAGGTAAACATTTGTGTGCATGAACATGTCAGTTTGTCGTGGTCTGGATGTTTTAAGAGAGGTAGGGAGCATCAAAGCAGCCCGTCTAGGATAGTACCCACAGAAAACCGCAGCCAAATAGCAACTCCCTAGAAGGTTGTTGTGTTCCTACGTGTTAGTGAGGTCACCAGTAAGCTCGCAAGGAGTTTCTGTGTAAGCAGCAGAGGAGATATCGCGTGAGTGCTAATTAATATATAGCAAGCGTTAATAGGCTAGGGTACCCGCTTTACATCAGGTGGGCCATATGCCTGTATGTCTCCCGACGTAGTATTAAAAAAATATATATCTCCACTTAAATTAAAGTGGGAGGTTATTGGGTATCAATAGGATTCGTGACACAAAAACCGTTTGTAGCCCTAGTTAATATAGTCTCTTATTAACTCTACAGAACTTACGTATAAACGTGTTCCAGAGTTATATAGGTATTCAAATACATGTTGTATTTATCGGCAGTCCACCGGCGACGCTGATACCTGTGCGCCGGAGAGGACAACCGCCGCCCGATTGGCATGGGATGACGTGGGCAACGTACCCCGAACAGGGTCTCCACTGTACATGGTGCAGTGCCAGTGAATTCGCGAGATGAACATACACAGGGGCAAACTCTCAAATTTGCTGGAGTCAACTTGCGACAGAATTGCGTTTCCAATGCTAACCATGCATGGGATAAACTGAAATAGCCTGAGCCTAGAAATATTTTAAAGTGGAATGAAGTTCAAATGAACGAAGTTGAGGGGAAAAGATAGTGTTATCTAAACCTTAACATTATCAGTTGCTACCCAGCCTAATATTCTAGAATTTGAATATTTTAAAAATTAATAAAATATTATCAATTTTCTTACATTTAAAGAATGCTATGCAATGCTTAAATGATATAGGCTATGTTATGTTATGATAAAAAAAAGTTTTTAACACAAGATTGCCCTATTGGGTTCCGTCATACGTAGTAAAGAGAAAATTAAAGGAAGCAGAGCTTGAACGGCGGTGTTATAGACTTTAATGCGCGAACAAAAACTCTATTAGATATTCTATGGCACCCTGCTCTCCCTCACGTAAAGGCTAACAGAGCGGTGCTTAGCTTGTACCTATTTTCATTTGAGGTAGCCGAGAAAATGCAATCTTCGTGTTTGTTTGTTTCTTCGGGCCTTGATAACATAATATATGTGTCGATGTTAAGGACTGCCTTCTGATCAGGTTAAAAATGATCTAAAAGTTTGTAGCCGCCAGGTGGCAAACTTTAAGCAATTTATTCACCTCTCGCCACTTCGAACCTGCTCGATTCCATTCCGGTGTTCCTCGTACTATTTTTTATACAACGTCGGAAGGCATACAAGCTTACGACCTACCTGATGTAAAGTGGTTACCGTAGCCTATGAACGCTTGTAATACATAATTTATCACTTGCACAATGTCACCTCTCCTGCTAACACATGGTTGTGTACTTAGGCCTAGCTCACCGTGGTGACCTCACTCACACACGATGATTTGGATGCGGTTTATGTTGTGTTCTGTGAGGTGGAGTTACTTCCTCAGACGGGCTGCTTTGATGCGCCCTACCTCTCTTAAAATACTACTAGTTAAGCGTCAATCGAATTGTGAAATTTTAATAAAACTAAGTCTTTTGTAAAAGTTAAAATATTTGTAATTTGAATTAGTTGTACTAATCTTCTGTAGAGATAATTCTTTTAGTTTTACAATTTATGATGTAGGGAGCATAGACGATAGGGTAAAAGTAAAATATAATGCTATAGAGATATATTTTTATTGTATCAAAATAAATCAATGTATTATTCAAGGTAATACAAGAAGCGGAGGGTAACATAGGCTATTGAAAGTCCAAATATCACTGTGACTTATCAATACTTATAATCTAAATATTTTCATTGTGCCAACAAATCTGTACATAAAATGTTCTATAGTGATTATCTGTCTAGAACTTCACACCAAGTCCCTTAATGTAATATATGAATTTTATTATTATTGAAAAACTCTAATTGTCCACGTGATATATTTAACACTTACACGCTAAACTTTCTATTTTTCTTATTCATATTTCATATTAAGCCAACCTGAAAATATAGGATTTCAAATATTGTATTGTAATCGATTTAGACACTACTAAATTGTGTAACAATGAGTAACGAGACAAAATTAACACATGAAAACTTCCTTCGATTTGAACTCATTTAAAAAGTTTGAAACTATGTCATAGGGAAACACTTGTGAGTCACAATTACATTCCAAAGATTCCCAAGACCTGTAAGTATATTCATTTTCCCTTTATAAATAGTTCATTATTGGCGTAGAGTGACTTGGTCTCGTAGCCGGGAAATTACCACGGAAGGCGACAGCGCGTAAGTAAATGAGTTACCTACTCATACTGAAGGTGCTATAGCTTCCTGTGCTACTTCCTGGCGCTTCGGCGAATCGGGAGTCGATGTTAGCAATGTAAACACTCGACTGGTGACGTTCATTTATTTAGTGCATTCAGTAAGGCAATTCTACGAAACTTAAGTTTTTGTTCTGTGCACTCTGAATTAATTATAATGCTATCAATGCGTATTCAGCTTAATAATAAGGGCACTAATGAATTTTTCTTTAGTATCCTTGATAAACTTGCAGAAAAAAAGACGTCTTTTAATTTGTGTAACAATGAAAACCGGCAAAACTTGAAATAAATTGTATATCTATTTAATTTATTTATGCTTAAAAGTTAATATTTAGATCTATGTATATACGAGTATGATTAAGATTCGGGTATAATAATTTAAGATTATTTTAATATATCTATCTATCTTAACTTTACGCCAAATCTCTTTCGGTGTAGACAGAGAGAACTGAGCGCTACATGACGCAGTCCTTACATATCTCACTCGCTTCTTTAACATTCGTCGTTATTCGCATGCACGTTTCTAAGGCTTCTGACATCACCTGACAAAACACGATTAACTTGGTCATGGTATGGTAAGTCTTGATCTTCCTCTTCTCCTACGTCCTTCTACTTTCGCGTTGTGTATCTGTTTCGTGTTTCTTCATGCATTCTTTCTACATGTTCGAACCAAAGGGCGTTCCTAATTTTGTGGTTAGGCCATAAATATTGCGCAACGTTTGACCACGTTCCGCAATATTTGTGGCGTAACCACAAATTTTGGAACGCTCGCACTTCGACTGCGTTAATACTACTTTTGTGCTCTTTTTCACTATACTCAGCTCTCGATCCCATAAGTTAACGTTCGGATAAGTTTTGCGTATAGTGTGTAGCTGTGCCTTTTGGCTCAATGTTATACTGTCAAAACGAATAATGCTATATTCATGCTGTTCCCAGCACTTACACGTCTTTTCACATCGGCGGTATATATTTCATTACGGTGAAGTCTAATAGGAAACCACTTGAACTGGCAGCTGAATTGACATATTTGCGAAATCTAAATATGAACCTGATGCAAAGATTAAACTCTATATAAAAGTCTATATAAATGTTGAAGTTTTCATCAGCCTCTCTCCCTCATTCATTATTAGTATTTCACGCTTCTATCTTCTCACTAAAGCTTTGGTTTCGTTCTTACATCGACGGTACATTTCATTCTTCTTCACTTCACATACTTTCATTTAGAGGCAAAGATAATACATAATCCAGTCACGCTTCCCTCTATTTTGCTATGGACGTTTCATCCTCTGCTTTATGCCTCTTTGCGCTTAATTCTTGCGTAGTATCCACTGTACTCTCTTTCAGAAGTTTTGTCACCTTATTTTTATGTAACGTTAGGAAACAAATAAGAATACTGCCCACATGATGCAAACTATGTATGCAAAGCTTATGGATACTTGCTCGTGCCTTACCACCCCTCTCACTTGCAGAAACATTGCAGGAAGTTGTTATTTGGCTGCGACTTTCTGTGACAAGGGCAAAGGCTACTACTTCCCCAATAGGCCTGCTTCAAAAGGCCCTATCTTGTTTTTGTCTGAGCCTTGTTTGGTTATTATTATGGTGTATTAACTGCAGGTTTATCGCGCACGTAACTTCCTTGCTGCACGTGAGAATTAATGTTTATGTTATTTTCGGTAACTCATGTGAAAACCTCATGTTTATGATATATCCTGTCGGGTGGATATATCTATTTATTTATAACTTCACGCCAAATCCCGTGCAGGGGAGGCAGAGAGAACCGAGCGCCACGTGACTCGATCCTTACAAATCTCACTCGCTTCTTTAGCATTCATTGCTCTTATGCACGCTCGCCGGTTTCAAGGGCTCCTGACATCAGCGTCTGATAAAACACGATTAATTTCAATTCAATTCAATTCATTTATTTTCAAATGTAGGTAACAACAGTTGTTAACATTATATTTCATAATTTGGTCATGGTAAGTAAGTTTTGGCCTTCCTCGGCTCCTACATCCTTCCACTTTCGCGTTGTATATCGGTTTCGTAGTCCTTTCTTCCTGCATTCTTTCTACATGTCCAAACCAACAGTGCATGCCTCTTCTTATTTTAACTCCGACACTCTCTTTCAGACCAGCTCTGTTAACATCATCTTTGAGAATACGGTCTACAAGCGTTACGCCACAAATTTTGCGCAATGCTTGCATTTCGACCGCGTTTATACTATTTCATGCTCTCTCTACCATACCTAGCTCTTGCTTCCATAATGAAGCTTTGGGACCAGCACTGCATTGTGTATAGCGAGCTGTGCCTTCTGGTTCAAACTTTACTGCCAGGAAGTTTTCCCAACGCTCCATTCACAGTACTAAAAGGGCATCCAAGATATACAATCTCATTCACTTGTTCCTACACTTTCGGGTAAATAAAACACGTTAATATATTTTTCAAAAATATAATATTTACGGTACAGGATTCCAATTATAAGGAATCTATATAACGAATGTATTATTATTACCAATGATTTTTGTTATCGATATTTATTGTACTTGCAAATGACTTTATCGTTAGCAAAAATACTTAAAACGTTTTTAAGAAAGCATTTTTATAAATTACAAAGAAGATTAACCATCATCATAAAATTATTGTGAAAATTTGGGTCAAGTTTTTTAGAATTTTATTTTAAGAATTTAAGATTTTAAGAATTTCCATTGCATGGTCCCCATCTCGACAGACGTATGAATATGGCAACATTGTGGTTCCGTACACATTTTGTTCACACAATTATATTAATTTCGATAGCAACTCTTTTTGATCTTATTTGATTAATCACTTGTCACTTGTAACATGTTATTCTAACGATTAATGTCTACAGCGCCTGAGGATTCCTCATGGAGAGCCGAAGCCCGTGTCGCAGCGACGACCAGGCCAGTCGTGGCAGCCACGGTGGTGGGGGCATGCGGTTTCTGTTACAGATGGCGGACGACCGGAGCAGCCATGGCAGCGTCGGCATGTTGCATCTACTAACGGTATTGGGTGCTGGCCGGCGCTAGTCCGCATGAACTAATTGGTGACGTAAGCACCCAAAGGTTAGATCAAATTGCATGTTGATCTTATTTATTATATTTATTTTTATAATATTAAAATATTGTTATTTTAGTGACTAACGCTTCGTACAAAATATAACTTTATTCTTGTCTATCTAGGCTTGCGAAACTAACTCCAGTTAAAGTGCGTTCAGGCTGCCGAGATAAAAAAGGTAAACAAGCAAGTCTTCCTTCTAGAAATTACCACCACTACGCTATCACTGCTTTTTTATTTTGTGTAACTTAAACACTATTTACAGAAAAGATATAGACAAGAGTTCAAAGTAGACATATTTTTTACTCTAAGAATACTCATAAGAGCAAATAGTAATTATAATAAAACGTATGTAGCTGAGTATCCCTTTTTGTTCAACTTTTAATGAAAACATTTTCTTTTCTTCAGTTTTGAAGGTTAAAACATAATTAGCAAACGGCCGATTTTGTAAACTACTAATAGCCATTAATTGCTATCGTTTTAAATTTGGAAAATTTTTAAATATTGTCTAGAGGATCAAAATGTTTTTTTTTTGGCTACAGTAGTTGAAATTGAGGATCGAATTTTCAAAGTGCGTCTACTAGTTTAAGTGAGATATCATTTGATATTCTAAACCAGTATTTTTTTCATTTTATATTCCGGATAATCTTCGAATGAAAACGCTAAAAAGACCATTGGCGAAAATTCTAAAAAAATTACAGGTGTTGAAGTTGCTTAGTAAATTTTAGAAGAAAATAGAATGTTTTTTTCAATTACTTAGGATTACGACTTACGATTTAGTTCACCACTCTTCCCAAGTTTTCCACTCTTGTGTAAAACGTAGCCAAATCCATTGCGTAGTTTAAAAGAAGTAAGTAGATCAAAGGCAAGCGCGCAGTGATGTTGTTTTATACCATTTATAGATTAATTGTAAGTTCGAGAAAGTCACCCGCCTTTGCCCTTGTCAAAATAATCGAACATGCAAGACAAGCAAACTTCGATAGTCTTTGGGTAACTTCAATTATTATGTATTCATCCAGTCTACTAAAACTCCTGGCTGATTACGTAGCTTCTCCTCGCTATATTCGTCTTAACCTTCGTCACTCGCAGGACCGCAACTACTTTTAGGAGAATTAATTGGCTGAAGTGTACTGTTGAATCTACTGAATGTATGCTTTACCATTTATATACAGATAACTGTGAAGGACCGTTCTTGAAATAAATAACTTTTCCAGCCAGACAAATTCTTCAATCAAATACTAGCCTTCATACACGTCTTCGTCCGTATAGAAGCATGTCGATGACAAGTATCCCCTATCCCCCTCCCCCATTCTAAAATCTAAAATCCATGAAAAGGTGATACTGGACTGTGTATATCTTCTTGCAAGTTACAGCCATGCCATGAAGCAATTGAATTTAGTTGTATGTATGTATATCTTCACGTCAAGTCCCTTGCGGGGTAGGCAGAGAGAACCGAGCGCTATAAGACGCGGTCCTTACATACTTCACTCGCTTCTATGACATTCATAGGTCTTTTCATGCACGTTCGTTTGTTCCTGGGGCTCCTGACATCACCTTCTGATAAAACACGACCAATTCGGTCATGGTAGGTTAGTCTCGGTCTTCCTCGGCTCTTACATCCTTCCACTTTTGCATTGTATATCTGTTTCGTCATTCTTTCGTCCCGCATTCTTTCTACGTGTCCGAACCAAGGGAGCATGCCTTTCCTTATCTTAACACCGACACTCTCTTTCAGACCAACTCTTTCTCTCACGTCTTAATTACGTACGCGGTCAACAAGCGTTATGCCACAAATTTTGCGCAATGGTCTCATCTCGACCGCATTTATACTACTTTCATGCTGTTTCTGCCATACCCAGCTCTCACTTCCATAAATTAGCATTGGGATTAGCACCGCGTTGTGTACAGCGAGCTGTGCCTTCTGGCTTAGATTTCGGCTGCCTAGAAGTTTACCCAACGCTCCATTCACAATATTCCCTGCAATCACTCGTCTCTCCACATCAGCCGTGTACCTTCCATTGATGCTAATAGCACTTCCAAGAAATACAATCTCATTCACTTGCTCCAACACTACATCATCAACCGTAATCCTAGTGTTCGTTCTGATTGTCTCTCTTTCAAACAGCATTAACTTGGTTTTCTTCGCATTCAATTGTAAGCCTTTCTTCATACAGTCATCTTTCATTGTTGTAACTAGTGTTTGCAGTTCGGATGGTGATTCTGCTATTAATGAATGTAGTTTTACTTTATAATGGTTGACGGCATGTGTTTTCATGACTATCGATACATGTATGCCTGGGATCCAGTT
Organism: Pyralis farinalis; assembly: GCA_947507595.1. Taxonomy (NCBI): domain Eukaryota; kingdom Metazoa; phylum Arthropoda; class Insecta; order Lepidoptera; family Pyralidae; genus Pyralis; species Pyralis farinalis. The sequence continues at coordinate 18,822,600 of OX382265.1, read as the reverse complement.
AGCACAAGTTAAAATAAAAGACATACCTATTTGCAGAAACATATATTACAACAAAGGATTTTGTACTTTGATTATGGAGGTTAAAACAAATATTATATCTTGCCCCACGAAGGACACCAAGTACAAAGGAATGAATATACAGCTGGTCGTTCGGGCAAACAGTATCCCAGACTTTCCAACAATGAGGGTGTCTTTAGGACACAATCGTGGAAGTCCTTGAAATTTATCACACCGTCCAGATCAAGGTCCATACGCTTCAACATAATATCCACGAGCTCCTACAACAAAGAAAAAATCATTGGATTAAACACGTTCTTAGATTATTTGAAGATATTCAAATACCCCGCGGAATCAAATGTTTCAAGGTAAAATACGATAAAACATTTTTTTTATTTATCGTTGTCCCTTACAACCACTTGAACACGTCCTATATTTTTAAATAGAATCTTATTATAGCTTATTTATTTGTCATAGTTTACATTCTTCCCATTTTTAATGTACTTAGAAATTGACACAGGGCGAGAAAGAAATTTTGAAATTGATTTGCCAATACCTGTACTTTAGATACTCAGAAACTCAAGAGTGATTTTGATGTACCTACCCTTTAAAGATCTTGTCGGACAGAACTCTTTCAAGCAATATCATAGAATTAAATACAATTTACAACAAAAAACGCGTTTTATGCAAGCACCTACGTGGTCTTGGTTGGAAACGCACGTTTCATAGTTTATTTATTTTTGCCTTTGCGATAGAACTTTGGGGATCTAGATTCGACAAACTGTGTGTAAGCATTTTGTACTGCCTCCTGGGAAGAAATTTTATTATCACGAATTAAATGGTAATCAGTCGGAGCATGGTCTAGCGCGAACGGAGGACGACGTATAGTTTCTAACCGCAGCTCCTGTAGAGTTACAACGGTTTTTTGTGCAGTGTCAGGTCTTGCGTTATCATGGAGCAATAATGGTAAGATCAATTCACGAGTCAAGGCTGTTTCACTGCCAGGTTCGCCATCATCATTCGAAGTTCGGCACAGTAAACATCTGCCGTTATTGCTTGACCATGCCTGAGAAAGTTATTGTGAATAACGCCATGAAGAGACCACCAAACAGTTACCATTACCTTTTTATTTGTAAGCTTTGCTTTAGAGCACCGTTTCGGCATTTAACCTGGGGTCAGCCATTGCAATTTTCACTTACGGTTATCGTAAAGAATCCACTTTTCGTCATATATCACAATTCGATCACATATTCCTTCATTTATGTATTTCATAGGTATTTATTTCCTTCATAGGTATCATGTGAAAAAAAGTTTTACTCGAAAATCTCACACCATGAAGGTTTAATGTCAATTCAAAGTATATATTACTATAAAACGGCAATTTCATACTTTAACCCCTATCACAACGCAAAAGTGGAAGGATTTAGGAGCCGAGGAAAGCCAAAACTTACTTACCATGACCAAATTGGTCGTGTTCTATAAGAAGGTGATGTCAGGAGCATTAGAAACCGGCGAGCGTGCATGTGAAAAGCAATTAATGTTACAAAAGCGAGTCAGGTGTGTGGATCGAGTCACGTGGCGCTCGGTTCTCTCTGCCTACACTGCAAGGGATTTGGTGTGAAGTTATAGATAGATAGAAATGAGCACCAAATACCAATCATCAGTGTTGTGATAAAAACAAATATTTCAAGTTTATAAAACAATGAAAAAAACCTAGCTTAACGTAACTAGTGCGTAAAGACTACCGATATTTAAGCATATGTACTCGTAAAGCTGCCCGCACCCACGCCTGTGTGATGTCGGGGCGTTTGAAGGGATCGTGAGTGGCTAGGGTGTGGGCTAGTGTGTCGCTCGTCACTAGGGATCTACTGGCCGAAAGGCTTACAATTTATCGTTTCATTTATTGTTACGCGCATAAATAATCATGACCGGCGGGCTTTATTTTATCGGCGTCATGCCAAAGCTTCCCAAAGATTATAATGACATCTTATATTTTATTGCCTATTTGTTCTTACGCAAGTTTACATTCCGTAGTTTACATATTAACATCTTCTTTGGTATTGTCTAATTCTTTTGCCGTGTCAACCCTAACGTTGAACGCCCTAGCGCAAGGTCACTGGCGTTCGGACTCTCACGTACAACAGGGAGTGTCGCTGCTGTGACCAAGTTCAATTTATACATATAGAGGTATGCAAGTAGGAGAATGCCCCACCTATCCGCAATTCAATAGCTTGTCGAACACCCTAAATATAAAAAAAAGTAAAAACTTAAAATTGAAATAAATTGTGTATATGATTGCTTTTTTAAACAAAGTCAAGAGGCATACAAGTATACGATTCATCTGATGTAAAGCGGTTACCGTAGCCTATAAATGCTTGCAATACATTAAGTATTACTCGCGCAACGCCATCTGTGCTGCTGACAGAGCAACACCTTAGTGCTGACACAACAACTCTTCGCGGAGTTATTTGCCTCTGGTTTTCTGTATGATGGAGGTACTTCCCCAGAAGGGCGACATTTATGCGCCCTACCTCTCTTAAAAATATCCAAACTAAGAGAAACAGACATGTTAATGCACACAAATGTATGTCCAGTATGAAAACCGACCTCACGAACGTTGGTGTCAAAGTAGCGTTATTAACCACTACGCCACCGAGTAGTGCCGTCAATAGTGGTTACAGTACCCTCAAGAATAAAGTGTGGCGGCATTGGGCCACAAGCCACAGCAACATATAATAATTCCATAGTTCCGTACCCACTGGTGACGAGAGTGTATTACGTTGTAATAGTAAGCATCGATCACGGTATCATCGATCAATGTAGCACTGTCAAACTCGAAACTGTACAGATAGTTATTTGTCACAGTACTATGTATATTAGTATACAATATCTACGTTAAATAAAAGGAAGAAAGTGTTATTTCCTATTCTATAAACAGTTGTGAGAATAAAATAAAAAAAAACGAATGTGCTTTAGACCACACGACTGAAGTAAAACTTCTTTAGCTCCATAGTGTGATACAGACAGTAGGCCTGCACTGTGTCTTACATATACGAAACTTAACGCGCTATGAGAGAAAGACAAAGAAAATGTGTGCTCGCACCTCTCTCTCTTGCCCCTACAGTAATATACGAAACGTAACTCTCTCTTTTTCTATCTTCACTAACTTATATCTCCCTCTCAACTTCCGTTCGCCTCGCCCGATCACACTTTTCGTAACGCTCCCGTCACGCATTCACCAGCTTACTTCACAAGTCAAGCGTGTTTCAATAATCATGGAAGACGATTGTAGGTACAAAGATCTCAGAGTGTCTTCAATAGTTAATATGATAATTATTCTCACTACTGTTTAGAGAAAGTAAGCAATCCTATTTCGACAAACAGGTGCGAGAACAAAATAAAAATCATAGAACGCTATTGTGGGTACCCATGATCTTAGAATGAGTTTAATAGGTTCGAATTTGACTTCTTGGGAATACAATATTAATGAAGAACAACTAACCGGCCGCTTTGAATGAAATTTAAATATTGTATTCTGTATGTTTTCATATATTTCCAACATTTTATTTGTTGAATAAAAATACTATATATTATTGACAACTATATTATATGACTTCATATTACTTTCTACATTTTCAATTTAAAAAGTCATAAGAAAAATTTATCGAGCGGAAAATTAAAAAGGAAGCGAATAAATTTGTAGCAAATGTAATTTTATCATAAGTCAATGATTTTAGGACAAGGATAGTGTTGATCTTAAGATAAGAAAAGCTCCATAGGTACGTGCATGTAGAAAGAATGCGAATTGAAACGATGATGAAACAAACATACAAAGAGAAAGTGGAAGTATGGCTAAAACCCCCGTAGCTCGGCCAAATTGGTCATTTTATCAGAAGGTAATGTCAGGAGCCGTAGAAACTGGCGAGCGTCTATATAGTTATGAATGTTAAATAAGCAAGCAAGATATGTATGGACCGCGTCTTATGCCGCTGAGTTCTCTCTAACTACCCCTAACAGTATATATTCAGTGGCGTGCACAGAGATTTTTGACAGGGTAGGCAGAATTTTTTTAAAGCTATTAACTTACCAAAAAATACAGAATGTTGATTTTGGTTACCCAATCTTGTGGAAATAATGATGTATGTGATCACTTGTTTTTTTTCACCGAAAGATAGTTTTGAAAACATTTATTTTTCCTACACACACCACATGAACAACTTTCGCAGTGAATATCATCATATTTATCAACTTTAAAACTTTAAAATCTTATTTCGTCTGCTACCAGTCAATCGATTCAAAACAAAAACAATGGCGGCCGTTTTAAAATCAAAATAAAATTGAACATCAATTTTATACGAAAAAAAGAAATGGCAATATCTTTCACTATAATTATATGCAGCAAACTACTTTTTAAAATAGTTACGTAGCAATGCTCACAACACTTCGGTGATTTACGTTATAGTTCAGCTGAAAAGACATTGTCTATACTTTGCGATTGTGTACGTTATTTGTGTTATTGTGGGCAATGTAATTATAGGAATGCACACTACAGTATTTGTATAAACAACACGGCACACATACGTAAATTTAGACAGATATAGTTAGTGTCTCTGCCGTAAAAAGCTGCCAATGCGGCGCTAGTGTAGCGTAGCGCCTAGCTGCGATTTGAATATGACTAGCGATGACTTTAATAACTTACCGATACCGATAGATGGAGCTTTTAATTTTTTGTTTTTGATACGAAATATTAGTTAAAAACTATGTTTAAGAATGAAACATCGGATGGTATTTATCAAATTGATAGGGTAGGCATTGTCTTTTTGCCTATATGGAGTGCACGCCACTGTATATATTTAATATTCAAGCTTAAACTACAATATGTTTAAATTGTCAACTGTAGCGTCTACACTATTCTGAACTCAAACCAAAGTATTCAAGAAGTTAAATTGCCTGATAAAAGAGTGCAATTAACGGGCTAACTGCAATGAAACTTTTACTATAAATTGGACTTTCAAATTCTTGAATTAATTTGTTGGTTTCATCTACTTGAGAAAAGTACTATACAAGTCTCTGTGACCTCGTTTAGTTACAAAAAGTGCTGGTACCCTACGTTCTTTTCAATTCACTTAGAAACTGTGACTTCGTCTTGTCCTTTGCGCATTTCACGGCAGTCAACAATTAATTATTAAAGCCTGCCCAGAATGTAATATTTTCTAAAGATGTTCGGTATTTTTTTTTTTTTATTTAGGTTTAGGTAGCGGATCCCGCCTATCCCAATTTAGGAAGAAGACTTAAGGGGGTCATAAGACCACATAGACCAAAAGTCACCAATACGTTGGGAGCCGTTTAATATATCTTTAATATCTTCACTATGTAAGTAATGTCTTACTGGGTAACCAAACTGCACACGATTTTACACTCCTCCCTCACATCATAACCCTTTCCATGTTCACCAGTTTTGTGGCACCTGACATAGCGATGGGCGATTGCGAGAGGTTTTTTTCGATTGTCTCGATTGTTCGAACATCTCGATTGTTTTCGATTGTTTCGTCGAACATCTCGATTGTTGTTGTATTCGTCTTCGGCGCAATTTCAACTCGAATTTGTAGTTGCGAAATGCGAGTATGCACGATGGCGAGAGGTTTCAGTCGATTGTTTTGAGTTATATTAGAACATCTTGATGGCCGGACTTGGCCTTGTCTTGTGATTGCGATTTGCGAGTTCAAACTAAGCATGCAAAGTAGCAAACTTAACTTACGTACGTATTATAGGAGAAAGGAATCACGGAAATATATAAAATAATCGAAGTTTATAACGAATCATCTATTTTTAATGACCTTAATAAACTTGTGCAATGTATGCAACATAGTTTTTTTAGTTTTAATACAAAAAATCACAGCTCTATTGCTTTTTACTAAGTCAAAAAATTATTTATCTCTCTAATGTAATTTTTCTATACCTATTCAAGTTTAATCAACGATCACAATCAAATAATAACAAAATCGTCAGTAAAGTCTTAATCTTTATAATGTAACATTTTCTATTACGCACACGGTGGCGGGCGGCTCGACATACAATCGCGACACATACATCTCGACTCGATGCTTGTAAACAACTAGCAGCGAGTCGAGTCCGTCCGGCTAATCTGACCGGTGACCGATGAATGACTGACTGATGCAACAATCGAAACAATCGAAAAACCTCTCGATTGTTTTTTAAAACGGCGAGTCGATTGTTGACTCGATTGTATATTTTGACGACTGCGATTCTTTCGATTGTTAAAACATCTCGGAATCGCCCATCGCTAACCTGACATAAATGATAAACGAATTCGTAAATATTTTTTTAAAATAAGCTGCGCAATATTTTTATTATTCAAAGTTATATTCAAGAAATATTTTCTTAATACTTCTATATTATTATTTTTAAATACAACAAACTGTATATAGGTTTCATCTGCAGTAATAACTCTATTGTATTCTACAGTGAAATATAGTTGATATATTTTTGCTCTAAAATAAAAGTATTTGTAATTACGGTAGTAATACACAGTCTAAAGTAATATTTTGTTAGTATCTAAACAAAACCTTCACACAAATAAAAATAAGAAATGATTCTTTCTCAAAAATTATGAGATTAAATATTTGAGGAATGTATTTTATTACAAAAAGAAAGTGTAAAAATGTTCCTTTGAACTAACTTAAATCCTCTATAACTTTTCAATTATTTTTTAACGGTTACGGCTCAACGGGTTTCACGGTTGGTTTCCGTAAAATAATGTAATGAAATAACGTTGGCGGTTAATATTATTTTTGGTCGGTTCTAATATCCTATGTCTATGGTTTCTAATTCCTATAACTATTCATCGACATCATTATAGCCATCGTAAATCTTTAAGTTTATTTCTGAAGCGACACATCTCACATGCAGTTCTGCTTCTCAAATTTTACACGGAAATTGCTGTCATCGTAAATGAATGCCTACATATTTATAAGATTAAGTAATAAAGTAAAAGAGCATTAAAAATTAAAAAAAAAAAAAAAAAATCGAGAGGTCTTTTTTTTATACAACGTCCGAAGGCATTCAAGCATACGGCTCACCTGATGTAAAGCGGTAACTGTAACCTATGAACGCTTGCAATACATTAAGTATCACTCGCGTGATGTCTCCTCTGCTGCTAACACAGCAACTCCTTAGGAGCTTACTGGTGACCTCACTCTCACGCAGGAATACAACAGCCCTTTAGTGAGTTGTTATTTGACTGCGGTTTTCTGTGAGGTGGAGGTACTTCTCCAGACGAGCTGCCTTGATGCGCCCTACTTCTCTTAAAAATATCCAGATCAAGACAAACAGACATGTTCATAAACGCAAATGTTTGTCCTTTGTGGGAATCGAACCCACGACTGTGCCACCTAGCTCGTCGAAACATGGTGGTGTGTAAGGACGAATTTCATGTGGCGCTAGGTTCTCTCTGTCTACCCCACATGGAACATGGCTTGAAGTTATATATAGGTAGAAGTATTTGCACTTGATGGGTTTCATAACATAAATTTCCAAGAAGAAAGTCTGATAGAAGTCCTATAATAACTAGATGTGTCATTAAACTGTGTTTACCTAGTTTCGCTTTATTTAAATTGTTCAAATAAGGTGTTATATAAAGTACCGTATATACGAGTAGCATACCTATATCATGTGTTAAGTGACGTTTAATAAAATAAAAAACGCTGTATAATCTTAATAAATGCAAAAATGTCATATATAAATATTAATTAACTATTATTATTTGGATCGAGTGCGTGAAAATGGAACATTTATATTTTCGATATTTACTTACTTACTACACTATTGGTGTATATACTGTAATTCATAATTTGTAAGACAACTCTAAATACGTATAATATATATTGTAATTCATCACCACACTTCACATGAACACACAATTATGGTGCAGCAGCTCTAGCATACGAGTAGGTTGCACTCAGTCTTGCTTGAGATTTTACTTGTCTTGTTACTATTTCAATTAAACTTATTGTTGTGATTCTACTGATGTTATTACCCGAAATCAATATTGTTCAGATTCTAGTTCAGTCTAAATTTCTGTACACAAAAATTGAGTAAAAAATTAAAAGAAGTTCCTGAATAAGCAGTTTTTTAGACATTTATTCCGCGGCATAATTTTATGCGAAAATTATGCCGCGAATACGGAAACCGTGAATATGGAATGTTGAAATTGTATGGAAATATAGGGGTTAATTCCAAGGTAGGAAAATAATGTAAATTAAATAAAAATAAAATCTGTTTAATCATAAATAACACATAGATAAATATTTAAAAAATAAAATAACTATTCGAGATTATTATTATTGCTTGAATCATTTGTTTAAAATATTTTGTAATTTTTTTCCTTCTTGATCGTTTTTGAAAGGCCTTTTAATTCCCCCGATAGTCAGCTGAGGCATAATCATTCCTCTTTTAAAAATAAGCCTTCGCTCCAAATACGGCTCAATTTTAATGAAGTGAGCACACAGTTCGCTTGTCATTAGTAAACCTTTGGTCAGATTTTTTATAGCGATATTAGAAACTTTGCGCCACCCCTAAAATGTGATGCCGGCGAAGTCGGCTTTTAATAAAGAACTTTAGGCTTAATATTATTATTTAGGCTTAACTTTAACACAAATAATATTTTTTTTTGTAAGTATAAATGTTGACGCCTACCTCCTGTTCATTTTGATATGTAAGTGGGGAAAACGTTGAATATTAAACAATAAATCTTATCTCTTTTTAAATTATATGCGTAATCGTAATCTACGTATCCGCGAATAACGAAATATTCCAACGCGAATACAGGAAGTGGTCTCAATTTTTTCATTCACGAATACTGAAACAATAAGGTAATGTATATATAATGAGGGAAATATTATTATTTTTACAACTAGACTGGCAAACAAGCATGCGGCCCGCATCAGATGCAGTCACCGCAGCCTATTGACGCTCGCAACACCACGGGAATGTTACTCGCGCGCTGCCAATCTTGTGACCTAAGGCTGTTTTATCACAGTACCCAGTAACTTCTCTGCTATATCTTACCCTTCGAACCGAAACACTGCTATATAAATATAGCTGCTTGTAGCTGCTGCTGCGGTAGAAATATGTGAGATAGAGGTACCAACGCAGACGATTTTTGTATAGTCTCCCTCTGGTTAAAAAGCTTATTTTGACCTTGCAATTTAAGTTAGATTTGGGTTAGAGTAGAGGCATGTATCTGTCAAGTTTCAGTCATGTTATAGGTTATGTATCTAACTAACAGCTGTCAGTGTTAAAATAAGAAAAGGCATGCTCCGTTGGTTCGAACATGTAAAAAAGACACGACCAATTTGGTCGTGTTTTATCAGGAGCTCCAGGAATTGGCTAGCATGCATGAAAAGAGCTATGAATGTTAAAGAACAGAGCAGGATGTGTAAGACCCATGTCATATGGTACGGTACAGTCCTTTCTGCCTTCCTCGCAAGGGACCTATCGTGAAAATATACATACTATCTTACTTTCTGTATCAGCTAGTATGAAATAGTATCCTTCGTTATCTTTTGACACGCAATTTCTTAATTGTACGAAGTCTCCTGCGGTCTTATTCAATCTAATTTTGTATATTATTAAAGGTGGAACATATACAGTGAACGTTGGTACGCGGCACAATAACCATATGCTTGTTTATCATCAGATTAGATAACTTAAAAAATTTTTTTCAGTAATTGTATCAACAATTTACCGTAATTTAAAGTACTTCAAACTAACGAGTATAAATAATACAACTTTTTTATACTCTTGTACATAGTCGTTATGTAAACATTAATTTTTAATAAATTTATATTATTTTTATGTTGGAAGGCCCCTTTTTTTATTCAGTATCCTTAACGAGTAGTGCCATCTGTCAAATAATAGAGAAACATTGCCTGCTTTTAGCGCTGAACGGCACATGCGAAAACACGGGATGCTGCGGAAACAAACATTTCTTCAACTAGATATGTAACGAAACAATCATTCGACAGAGGGAGCTACTTGTCTGAAAATATTTAAAGTTATAAAATATTAAGTTAAAAAATATACTAGAGGAAACATTTTTAGCCAACTTCAAAAAAGGGCATTTTTAATTGACCTTGTATATTTTTTTGTGTTGTATAAGTTGTAAGTTCAATGAGACATGCGACCAGCCTGACGGTAAGCAGTTATATTAAGACGTCTTTTAAGATAGTTCTCGTTCATACATCTGATAAGATACCTTAGCATGTGACAGAGACTAAGCGAAAGGGACGCGACACAGATAATCTTCCCGGTGCCATGAGGGGACTTTTAGAGTGAGAGATCACGGGTTTTGGTATATTCAAAACTGATCTGATATGAACAAAATTTGAAATCACGCAACATTTTTGGTCACAACATACGCTCCTATGAGCCCTATAAATCCTCACTAGTTGGATAAGATTTAGGAGTTGGGATACTGGCGAGTGCATGTTTAAAGATACGGAAGGAACATGGTCCGTAGACCCTGAAATATAAGAAACAAAATATTGTAATATGACAGTGTAAGAGTTACGTATGGAGAGAGGACAAGATTGTACCTATAGATTTGAGAAAGAAAGAGAAGCTAATAACTCTTAATGAGAAAGAGATACTATCAAAGAACTTCGTAGCAAGTACCAAATATTTTGGAAGTAGGTGAACATATTTAGTACGCCGACACCGTGAATGAGGTTGTAACTTGTGTTTAACTTGTGTTTAGGTGGTTGAAAAATGGAAATTCCGCGGGAATTGATATTGTGCCAAGTAGTATGCTTTAGAATATGGTGACACTTACGATACGGGGTACTTTCTAGTTCTTGTGCAATTCATGTTGAAGAAATTGAAAAGCCAGATATATTCCCATTTTTATCAATATGTATTTCTAGCCCTTTTTCATTTGTGCTTCTTATTTTTCAGTTACCGGTTCTGTTCTGTGAGGAAAGTAATTTTCGATATTACCGTGTGTCCGCTTTATTTCCATGACCAACAGGGTGACTATATAAGATCCTTTGTTGCTCCAGCACCTTAGACTAAATTATACCCATATTTTTTTATTATTCAAATTATAATCATCCTCACTTCGTTGCATGAAACGTTTGGAAACAAACATTAGGTGAAGTAAGGTTAGTATAGTATAGATTCACGACACGTTCAGGTTCGGGTGCGAATTGTGGTCAGTATATACACACATCAAAAGTGTCTAGGGATCAACATATATTTTTGCAATAACTTTTCTCCTGATTGATATTAATTAAAATTTTCTTTAAGGATTCATCAAATAAAGTGTTTTCGTTTGTCTACAGTAACAGTAATAAAGGGATTTTTGATATCGTTACTGTAGACAAACGAAAACACTTTATTTGATGAATCCTTAAAGAAAATTTTAATTAATATCAATCAGGAGAAAAGTTATTGCAAAAATATATGTTGATCCCTAGACACTTTTGATGTGTGTATATTATTCATATATATATATATTTCTAAATTATTTGTAAGCAATAAGTAAACCGCGAAGTGTCCGATGTTGGTAAGTAACATTCGTCGTAGACATTCTAGTGTAGATTTGTATTCCGTTGCGTGAACGTAGCTCTAGGTCTGGTAGCTGTTAGTTGTAGGTCTGATGGCAGTTGCTCCAAGTAAAAATCAGTATCTTCGCCAAATCCTTAAGCTTAGGTAGCGAACCGCGCCTATCCTAACGGGTTAGGAAAAGAAGGTAACGCTAGGAAGACGAAGATAAATCTGATTCATGGACGTTTTAAAGTGGTCATTTTATATAACTATAATTTTAATGTAAAATAAGAAACAAATATTATGGGAAATGTAGTTTAAACCCGCACTTTATTTGGCGATATAAACGTCTGCCCGCGTGTCTCATGTATTTAATAAATGCCGGATGATAGTCGATCTATTATGAACGATTTCTATACTCGCCCTCATATATCACCGCCGTATAAAGTTTTCTGTGTCCGTTCTATATCATGACTTTCACTGCCACCGACACAATGCTCATTACAAAGTGATCTTAATAACTTAACCAATAATATTATCATTCCCTGTTCAACCACAGGGAACATGATAAACATAGCTTGTAAGCGCCGCTACGATAGCGACACGTGCAATGTTGGATTTCAAATAAACTCACATAAAATCGTATCTAATAAACGCTATCCTGCATCATGCTCAGATTCAACTTATCTCATTACGTGACTCATGACGCATCGCAGTACGTGCGTCGTCTCCATGCGTGCTCTAAAAGCTAGCACTTATCTCCTTTCTGTATATATAAATTGAAAAATATACCAATCACTTAATCTTTTCTCATAGCACGTTTTGAGGTAAATACGCATACGGTCCGCCTGATATGAAGTGGGTATCGTTGTCTATGAACTATATACCTACGCCTTTATTTTTATATTTCCTTTTTTATTGTATCTCGTTTTTTCGTTTATCGAGCATTTATGTATATAGAGCATCATTTAACGAGCGTAAATAATGAAATAAGATTCGTAATTTCTTTCGATGTTTCGAGAATCGAAATCGAAAATATATTCAGAAGCTAAAAAAATAAACAAAGTTATTACTTTCGGCCCATACACAAAGAAGACAGAATAAGTAGGTAAGGATTGTCTACAAAGCTTTTTCGCATCACATCACTCACAGAATACAATATTTTTAATAAGTATAACTACCAATTTAATAGAGGTAAAATAATATTCTGGTCACCAAAGAAATTCATTTTTATTCGACCAAGCTTTATAAATATTTTATGTAAGTACCAAATATTATGGAAGGAATTATACGATACCATCTAATCCTAGATTAACTATTACCAAAATAATACGTAAGCTCGTTGACTAATAATAAGTGTATCCTATTTTGTAAATACATATTAGAAACAAAACAAACGTTACATAGTTAAAACCCATATCAAGACAGCCATGGTTCTGCACACATATGATTATATTGTACGGGAATTGAAAAACACGACCCGCCGCTGTATTATTGTAGCATTCAGTTCAGACAGTCGAAATTTTAAACTATATTAAAGCCGACGGCAATAGCATAGGACAAAGGTGGGATTAACATCCTATATTTTAGGTGAATATGTGCAGCACCGCGCCGATGCGGCACGTTATAGTGGAAACAAAGCGGCTCGAAAGTGTATACTCTAGGTAATTCGCAGACTGCCACGCGTGCAGCAGCACCGCCTTTTTGATGTGAAACATCTATTGGCGCACCTTGGCAGTAAAATCGAACCGTATGCCGTGACGGAAAATGGCATCATGCTCCCTGCCGTCATGCGTCAAAGGACATTGATTGACTTTAGGACTTTTGAACTCTTAATTGTACATCTACGAAATAGTACATTAAATTCTTAAATGATTTATTACAAATGAGTACAGTGCCTGGCGGTAAATATTGCACTTCGGCAATCATCGCATTTCCGAATACAAATGAATGCTAAGTTCCATGTCCATCAATATTAGATTTATCGTTTATCAGAATTCGAATTCAGAACTAAGTATTTTATTGTTGTTTTGTTTTTGAACTATATATAGCTGTATAACTACTTCCTTTTTAAATATCATTTACTTCTTTTCAACATGTATAGTATACCAACGAAATTAATAAAATATAAACAAAATATAAATACGTGCATGAGAAGAGCAATGAATGTTAAAAAAGCGAGTGTGTTATGTAAGAAGGATCGAGTCACGTGGCGCTCGATTCTCTCTACCTACGAAGGGATCTAGAGTAAAGTTATAGATTGATAGACAGATAAACAAAATAAAATACTTCTTCAACCAACTACCAAAATAGAGAAGGATCTTATGTTTGACAATTAGATATGCTTTTGATTACTAAAATGAATAATAGGTGTTTAAAGTATGAAATTGGCGTTATATAGTAGGTAATATATACTTTGAATTGACAGATAAGATGTTTCACGTCTACCGGGCTTCGCGTGACAGTCACCATTTTTCTTTTTTGGTAAATCTTTGTTTTATCCTATACAATCTGAAATGCTACAACTGAATACTTTCACTGCGGTACGAAGTATGAAATTAACGTCCCACATACATTAATAAAAAGGCGTGTATACCTCTCTAGGCTAGTGTGCGGACCGCGCCGTATCGTGTGTTATTTGTAATAATTCGTTCTAACAACGGTTCTGATTTAATTGAGACTTAAATTGAAGATCGCTATAAAAGTTCATAAGTAGTTTCCGCAGAATACTATATTCGTTATTTCAAACCCTGACCTACGTACAATTCCGCAGATTTTTTAATAAACCTTAGTTAATTTTGCAATAATATCTTGTTGAAAAATAGAAAAAGTATTTGTTCAAGAGCTAACCTTTACAGCTTCTTCGACGTCGTCGTCCCTAGAAGCTTTTGCAACACTCTTTTTCATTAGTTGATACATAGTCTCTCTTCTTAAGGACCCCTCCCCCAGTAGATCGTAACACTGTGAATAATAATTTATATTGATGATAATATCAATGAAAGTAAAAGTTAGCGAGTATAGTTACGGGCTTAAAGAAGACAAATACAAATTCACTGAAGAATTGTTACCTGTAAGTTAAGATACCGGCTCCTGAGAAGTTTCGGGGTAGCAACCAGTACAACTACCAAGCGATCTCATTGTATTGCAAGCTTTCATAGATACGATATTAACCTTAGAATATCCGGTTTACAAGATTTAATTCAAACGAAAGTAATAGAATACAATATTGAATACGGTACTAACAGTAAAAGCATAAGCAATGCGTTCCTCCAAAGTACCACGAAGGTACAATGATATAGCCTTAGCAAAAGTAACCATGGTAACAAACGGGGAGGTTCCACGGTCCAATGCTACCATTACCCGTTCCATCATATACGCATCCGTCATTCCCAAACCGATGTGGAGGACATCCCTGAAGTGAGCTCTGCAAAGTTTTATTACAAGCAAACCCATTCATCACTAAATACCATTAAAAAATTTAGCAAATTGATTCGTGTGGAATAGATCTTTCCATTGGACAAAGTTAAAGTTTCTCGACATTGTTCTACTTTTTAATTAATATGAAGTAAAAAATAATAAAATGTAATTTGAATTAACCTAAAAAATGGTATCTTTTTCGTGTGCACGTTATCCCAATCTTACGGTTATGAGGATAAAAATCTAAATTCTTTATTTGTCATTAGGACTTTGGGCTTACACTCATATAACTAAAATACGCTTTTATTAACTTCGCCTAATGTACGTAAACACATCTTGGAAGACGAGTTTAACCAATTCCTAATTGCCGTATCGATTTCAAACTTCGGAATATATATATTACATCGACGACAACACTATAATTTGATTCCATCTAGTTAATCTGACGATGAATGAAAGTGGAGTTGGATAGTGGGACTCTTCAGTACCTTCTGGTAAACTCATTTGGTTTGTATTAATTACTTGAATACGTCACTTGTGTGGACCTTGCGATCGCCGACCCAAGCTTAGTTGAGAAACTTGGCAATAAAATTATTAGTAGTTACGTATTATTTTTAGTCTTTTTTAACTGAATTATTTCTTGAATTGAAATTATTCCTTCCGGTACAATGTGGAATTTATGTAAGGAAAAGTAATGTCTAATGTACTAAATTTGCTAAATATAGAAAGAGGAGGATACTTTAACACTTCAGTAGTTGTCTGCTTCATTGACTATTCGAAAGCATTTGACTGGATTTAATGGAACTCGCGTGGTCTGTGTTAAAAGAGATTTGACCATAATAAATATCTAATAAGTGTTGATGTGCAAAAGTTTTACCACCATCAGTAGAGAATAATTAAATCTACACCCAGTGCACCTTACCAATTAAAGGCCCTGAGTAATGAATGATATTAAGTAATCAAACACGCCGAAGTACCTTTATGTTGAAGAAGACTGCAGTCTAATAACAATACCTCTGTGGCTTAATACTGCGTTCGTGGGAGTGAGAGAGATTTCCAGCACGTTCCTTTAGAGCTATTGCAATTAGTGACGAGTGAAGGTAGTAACGCTTGGAGAGTTCTCCATTTGTAGCAAGCATTTTAAAGGCTACTAAGCGCTTCACATCTGGTGGCCCGTATGCTTAGCTATCATCTAACTTATTTTTAAAGAAAACAGAACTCGACACCAAAAGCAAAGTCGACGACATAAGAACTGGAGTATAATGAGATGTACCAGACTAAGAATGGATCATTTTGTCGTCATTATTATTCAAGTTCAATGACGGATACATAATCCGACAACTGCTTCGAGAATGAAAATAGTTCTTTTTCGTTAGCAAGAACAAAAGTATACGTATTATTACTATTATATCATTATTTAGTATTAAACAAAACCATGTCAATGCTTATTTACAACAGTTAATCGTACCTTTACGTACGTATTGATATGAATGATTTCATATATCTTAGAATTAAAAATTGTTGTTGATTTAAAAAAACTTATGTAACGAAGGTAGTTGCCGCATCTCCTAAATCAAAAGAGGCATAAAAGAATATCATGACAGAGTTGACTACAATCCTGGAATCATCAACACCGTAAAGATATGAAATCAAACACAAAGATAAGAAATTTCATAAAAGTTTGCGACAACAGTAAATAGCCCCCTCCAATAGTTGATATTGGAAGAGGATGCCCAGAATCCTTTGAGAATACTAATAAGTCCATATGATTGAAATTGAAAATCGGTTTCGATCCGACACGATCCGGCTTTTCACATCAGTGAACGACGCTTACACCGACACTTCAGTGAATGAGAGTATAGACAAACTTGTTAGTGTTGATAACGCGGACAGCAAGAAATCTCGAGGCCGACCACAAGTACTGACTGGCCAGCTCAAGGCAATCATAGCTGACCAATAGAATGGAGGTGTCGCATCAAGCGTAGCATAGGCTGCATTAAGCCACAGCAGCTGATGATGACACTGAGAGCCTCTTTGCGGTGGACTTAGATGGGGATATTATTGCTAATGTTGGCTGAACTGAAGATAAATATGATTCACAAATAAAAGTAAAATCATCGAAAAAAGGTACATAATAATTGTTTTATTTATTTACTTAAATGACATAAGTACATGTATATATATATATGTCATTAAAATATATAATATAATATTATATTACGAGCAAATATTACAGTGTTTGTTTGTGCTTAAACAGAAACTAGAAATATATTTTAAGTCTACTTAGATTAAAATCAATTTATTAGGACTTTACACATGTTTTGTTAGAATTGTTCGATATGATGACAGCTTTTTTTTTATAACCGCATCATTCGTCGATGACAAGAAGTTAACCCTCACACGCTGAAACCGCAATGGCCGCCGCCATAGTGATAAAAAAAATAGTGACCGTAAACACCACTGAATGACACATTTTTTCCAGTTATATTGAGTAGAATATAAAGCAACGAAACCTATTTTCATAGATTGATATGGAACCAATCTGAAGGTATAAATCCTTTCAATTGAGGAAAGAATTTTTCAAATCGGTTTATAAATGACGGATATCTGAGGTAACAAACATAAAAAGAAATACAATCGATTTGAAAACCTCCTCCTTTTTTGAATTCAATTAAAAATAAAAAGGTTTTGTGTAGACCTCTCCCTCTTCCCTGCGCAGTGCTCCACCGTGCTTCACTTATCGACGCCCTGAACCGCTCCATATGATTTGATTTAGTTATTCCCCTTTCAGCCGTTTGCTATATATTAAATTTACATTGTTATGAAATCAGTCGCTTCATTGCCACTTCGAGGGTGTACGCATAATCTAATGTGATAAATATAAACAATTCAAATTGTCGCATTTGCTTAGTGCGGTTACAGATATATTTCATACCAAACAATACATTATTTTCATTTGTAATTAGAGTTTATACCACTGGTGGAGCAAGCAACACATCAATTATGTCATTGTTGACCTATCACAAAGCACGCGGTAAGAAATAATTACGGTAATTATAATAGTATATACATTCGTAATAAAAAGAAGAGTTGTATATGTAGTCAAAACCTTCGTTCAATAAATCAGACAACTTCGTGGAACAGTGTTTAATTGGCCCGGGGACTAGCTCGAAGCTCCGAGTGTCACTACTAATCTAATAACATTTAATAACTGAAGTCGTGTAGGAATTGAAATTCACAGACTGGCACTACAGTAGTTTTCGCTACATCGTTAGTCACTAATAGAGATCTACAGTAATAATAGTAACTTAAAATACCGTGATATCAAATCAGAAGCCGCAGATTTCTCGTCCCGTTTTTGTATCTTAAAAAATATAACCATTATTTCTGAAACAAAGTATATTGTTAGAAAATTGGTATTTTACTAAAATTATACTATCTTGTGTAGGTAATAATTTAGGCAAAACACAGTATTTGGTAATACTTGCGATCTACAAACGGATTTCTATGCCTTATGTATGAAAATTCGTATAGTGATTTATTATTGTAACATATTTAAGCTTTCGTGGCAATAAAAGAGTTAAAAACACTGCAGTTTGTCCCTCAGTATGCCACTTGCAAATATAGATACCCACGGATATCAATTATTTCTTTTTTTATACAACGTCGGGAGGCATAGAAGCATGTGGCTTGCCTGTTCAATGTGGTTACCGATATAAAGATGCTAGCAATACAGAAAGTATCGCTCGCATCTTGCCACCCGTGCCGCCACACAACCTCCTCTCCACAAGCTTAATGGTAACCCCACTCAGTCGTAGAAATAGGACAACCCTCCAAGGAGTTCTTATTTGGCTGCAATATTCTGTAAGCTCGCGGTATTTCCTTAGTCGGGTTGTTTCCATACGCTCTAAATCTCTTAAACTAATACTACTACTAATTAACTAACGTTAATTTTTGTATAATAGAAAATTTTAAATCATTATTATTATATATGGTATATTATTTATAGTAATTCAATTGAAGTGGTTTTGACATGATGGTTACATGAATGAAAAGGAATCGAAATAAATACAAACTTTTTACCTCACCTATGGAGTATTATTATTTGGAGCTGATTAACCAAAATATAAATATGATTTGTTTGTTTCTATTGTTAAAAAATATCACTAGAAAGATACATCATATTTATATATTTTTTTCTATTGTTAAAATATATATAAATAAGACGCTGTCAATTTACTTAATTTTTTTTTTTGTTACAGATTTTACCTCAGAAACCTTATCTTCCTCCTACGTGAACATAGGGTTTTTTTATCATCTACCCTTCTAGAAAATCTCAATATTTGTTTCGTTTTCGTTGGACAACGATACAATGTGTCATTATTTCCTATTATACTCGTAAGTATATTATTATAATAATTACAAAGACTAAAAAATTACAAAGACTCATTAAAACCACTGCAATACAGTTTTCATAACTTCGTCATACTCACATGTAACTAATCGATCCCTAGAGCTTTAAAACAAAAAAAAATATATTACTGATAGGGTTTAATAAACACAGTAAAGTCGTACTTTAACCAAGATATATATATATTTTAAATCAGTACACAATCTATATATATATAAAAGGAGAAGCTGACTGACTGACATATCAACGCAGGGCCTAAACTATAAGGGTTAGAAACTTGAAATTTTGCACAGGGGTTCCTTTTATAATGTTGGGGAGCACTAAGAAAGGATTTATGGAAATTCATTCCCTAAGGGGGTAAAACGGGGGTGCAAATTTAGTATGAAACTTTGCCGTTTTTGAAGTTATTCGAATGAAATTCAGCATGAAGGTTCTTTACTGATATGCATGAAACATGAGTAAAATATTTTTTAAAATTCATCCCTTAGGGGGTTAAACAGGGGCGCAAAGTTAGTATGAAATTTTGCCGTTTTTGAAGTTATTCCAATGAAATTCAGCATGAAGGTTCTTTATTGAAAGGCATGAAACACGAGTAAAATATTTTTCTTAAAAATCATCCCTCAAGGGCGGTAAAACGGGGATGCAAAGTTAGTATGAAACTTTAAGTTTTTGAAGTTATTCGATTGAAATTCAATATTAAGGTGTTTCATTGACAGTCATGAACTAAATGTAAAATATTTTTTTCTAAACTAATAAGTATAAAAGATTTTCGTTTTTACCTACATTATCGGATTCAAACCTGTCGAAACTCTTCTATCTAGCGGGCCGTGCGCGCACGGATGTGCCGCGGTCTACAAGTGAGCAACCCGAATGCAGAAAATATCTAACTGTTTAAAATTTAAAACCTCCCCAACAGTCGAGAAAGTGAGTTCGTCATTCACCCTTTCATTTCAGTGCTGGACCAATTTTCACCATACATAGCTAAGAACACTCCCGACTAATACACCTTTCAAACAAAAAAAAATAAATCTCAATCGGTTCATCCGTGCGGGAGCTACTGTGACTGTGATGACACAGAAAGACTCAGAATCACATAGACACACAGACACCCTCACACACACACATGTCTAACTTATAACACCCCGTCGTGTTTTCGTCGGGGGTTAAAAACAGAGGCATGAAATATATATGTATTAGTTTCGATTAGTTCCAATTATTGCTAAGAGATGGCGCCATAAGCCAAATTGAAACGCGTTATGGTTTCTTTTGTAGCTCATAAAGTATTGACCACAGTGACGACTGACTTGAATGTCTGCGTGTTCAATTAGTTTCCCCAACGACGTCCTAAGCCGAGGTTCGACCCCTCTCGGGGGCCCTTAGGCTGTCGTTATACTTAGTTTTGCTAGGCTGTGGCGCCTCACGCCCGCCTCTTTAGTCCAGTGACGTAGTAACAACCCACTCGGGGCTAACTACATAGTCAGATCAAAAAAAAAATGTTCTAATTCGTACTTCGACGTAGCGTAAGTGATGATCACTTTGATTATTATAGCAAAAAAATTTTGTTGCAATATTCGGATTAATTATTATTATTTATTCTATTTTTAGTACAGAGTCGGCAACGCACGAGTAACAACCAACCCTGATGTTGCAAATGTCCATAGACTAGGCTGACGGCTTACCATCAGGCAGACCGTATACTGGTTTATAAAAATATTTATGGAAACGAGATCTCTTTCCATAATACTAAATTAAGAGATTGGTAATATTAAGAAATTGCCTACAATAGGATGTGTTATCACAATCTAAGGCGACTATCTATATATATATAAAACTGGAGTTCCTGACTAATTCACTGACTCATCAACTCCGAAGCCAATCTCTTGAACCTAGAAAGCTGAAATTTTGCAATGAGGTTACTTTTATAATCCTCACGAGAGTGAAGAGGGGCTTGACAGTTTGTATGGAGTTGTAAAATTATTTCAAGTTAGTGACTTGGAACTTTATACAGATACTCTTTATTAAAATCCAAAAAAGTAGTTTCAAAAATTCCACCCAGGGTGTAATGGAGGTCAAAAGTATTTCTTGAACTAAAAGTTGAATTATTAAGAAATTATTATTTTTTTAAGTGAGCTGCTTTAGACTGTAAATATACTCTCAATCAAGACGTCAAATAAGTAATTTCAGCGTTTTTCAAAATTCTACCTTTAGGGGCTGAAAAGGGGGTTGACAGTTTGTATGGAGCAGAAAACTTTTTGAAGTTAGTGACTTGAAACTTTGTATAGATACTCTTTGTATAGATAATCAAAAAAACTGGTTTCAACGTTTTCAAAAATTCCACCCTTAGCGAGGTGAGGTGAGGTGAAAACGGGGTTGATAGTGTGTTTGAACGAGACGCTAATCTATATTAATAGAAATGGAGTTCCTGTCTAATTCACTGACTCACCAATAGGTTCCTCTTGTAATGCATATGAGAGATAAGAAAGTTTTTTTTGAATTTCAACCCAGGCAGATATTTTTTTAAGTGGCTTGAAACTTTTATGTTTTTAAAATAGGCAATGATGAGAATAAAGAGGTGTTTTGAGTGTATACAGCCAGTATCAAATAGTTATTGAAAACCGAACAGGCCGTGACATATCTTCATTACTACACAAATAAGGATATTTGATACTTTTACTAACTATTTATTGCCGACTGTACTAAAAAATAAGAAGTAAAATAAAAATAAGTAAAACTGCTGAAATTCCAAAATCTACGCGTGCGAAGCCGCGGGCATAAGCTAGTTGTTTTATATATTGAGTAACATGGGAATCGAATTGATAACATCATCCTTTTTGATGTCGGTTAAACGACAAAATCGAAGATCCCCAAGAGGGAACCTTGCCTACAAATAACACGACTGATGTTATTTCACATTAACGGTATACCCTGTGGCGTACTTTTTTCATGACATATGCATGAAAAAATAGAACATGGAACTAATAAATTTATTTTATTATATTTTCAATTTTAAAATAATAAATAACAACGTGATTTTATTCGTGCTAAATTTTGATATTGATGCACAATGATGATAGTGTAATTGCAAGTTATGATATAATGTAAAATATTAGTAAGATATTTGATTTATAATTGCCTCAAAACTTGTCGAAAGTATTAATGAAATTCCCTACCGGGTTCGATTGTTTAATTACTTATTTAAGCCGGAAGAAAAAGGATGAAACAAAGATATCATGTTTTAGATAAGCATCCAGGTAAACATTTCCGCGCCAGATTATTTTTTTGTTTTTTTCCTCAAAAACTGTCATACATTTGATTAACTACGAGATAATTCGTAGCTGGCATAGTAGATTAGAAGGTACATTCCTTGTGTGTATGCACAAAAAATAAAACTCGAAACGAAACTAGATACTTTTGCCCATTGTGCCCAAAAACTCCTGCTTTGTGCGTAGTCAATTGTTTTAAAGCCTACTATAGCTATGTTACTTTCATATCAGCCTAATCAGAAGATTGGTTAAGTTTAAAATATCATATCTTTATCTACAATAAAGCCTGATATTTGAATCAAATAAAAGTTTTCTTTGCTAATGCCAAGCTTTCAATTATCAATCATCAAATAGTGTCCGAACTACGAATATTTCCGTAGTTAACATGGAAAGGTTAAACTATGAAAACAGTGTATGCACAAGACCGGAGTTGCCATAAATACCATACTGCATAAATTTTGTCGGCCAAAATTAATAGTATAGTGTTTAACTTGGGAGAAAGTGACAAGTTCGACCCACTAACATAGGTGCCCTCTCTCAGTAGGTAGGTAGATTGTCAATTTAACTCATCTCACTCAACTCATCCATGTCTTAAACTGTATCAAAACTAAATAGTGTAGAAAAACTAAGCGATATACCAAGTAAATGAGAAGTAGAAGCAAAAACTTTTAATTTTTTATTTATAAAGATAATGATATGACAAATGATAAAAACGGCGTTCAAATTAAACGATATTTTTTCTCTCACATAAAATTAAAAGGATAAAGAAACAGTCAACATTTTACTTTAAAAATAACCTCCGATATTCTATAGTGCATATAAGAAAACCGAGTTATCAAGGACCTCTGAGAATCTTTTGTTGTCTTATTTATACCTATATACGACTACATAAGATTGTCTAATCTATCCTCGTCTAACAACAAATTCAGTTTAGTAAATCTTGTTAGCATAATTTTGGTTGACCAGAAGTAAATTTAATAAAATCCGTAAGAGAACAAATCCTCGATGCTCGAGCTCGACGAAGGCGGAAGTATATCTAAACTGAATTTATGGCCCGTGTGTTGCTACCACAGTAGAGAGATATTTATGCAGTAATAATATAATGATCACTGTATCAATTTGTGTTTTCTTTCTATCTATTGCATTTTTTACGCAAAAAACGTGTAAAGTGCCTATGAGCGCTTGCAATGCACGAAGTACCATTTGCGTGTAGCGGTCCTGCTGTTGCTAACACAACAGCTCCTTAGGAGCTCACTGGTAACCCCACTCACTTGCAAAAGCACAACAACCCTCCAGAGAGTTGTTATTTGACTATATAGTATAGTATATATGTAGACAGCGAGTCCAGCTGACTCTCGGATCGGAACAACATATTATTGCTCATCTATTTTTCTTTGAAAATAATATTTCTCTGCTATTCGATGGCGAGCCACTGCGCCACCGACACGCAGTGGCGAAACGCTCGGTTACACTACTTTGACACCAGCGCTCGTGTGTTCGATTCCCACACAGGTGAAACATTTGTATACGTGAACATCTCTATTTGCCTTGGTCTGGCTATTTTTAAGAGAGGTAGTACGTATCAAAACCCATCTGGTTAAGTACCGCAGCCAGATAACAACTCCCTAGAGGGTAGTTGTGTTCCTGCGTGTAAGGTCACGAGTAAGCTCCAAAGGAGTTGATGTGCTAGAAACGGAGGTAGCATCGCACGTGTGATACTTTGCGAATAGGGGACGGTAATCGCTTTCCATCAGGTGGGTCGTATCTTGTATGCCTCCCGGCGTTATATAAAAAAAATAAAAAAGATTTAACTACCCAAACTATGTATGAGGTTGGCCATTCATTCAATTGTAAATAAATTTTGAAAATTATGATTATTTCATTAGTAAAGCGCACGACTGATTCCATATAGATTTATTGAAGTTGTAGTTCCGTCTTCATTAAGGCGGGTTTCAGCATTGTGAACATTCTTACTAATAAGACTTACGTTCTAACTCATCAAAAGTAAAGTGCGTATCCTTTTGTATTTCTGTCCACAATGCTCCATGCTTTTTCCGAAATCGAATCTCCTCCATTGGATCCAAAGCTGAATCTAACGAAGCCGACATTTTGGTATGTCATTAAAAAATTGGTTCTTTTTTTGGTTTTGATTATATTATTTTTCATTAAAACCCCTATATCTGTAAATAATATATGAAATGTTTTAATATTTTATTTTACTGATTATGTTTTTGACAACATTTAAAACGTCATAAAATTACCATAGATTGAGACTGCATTGGCATTGATTAGTAGATATAGACGTGTCGATTCAATATCATAATATTACAGTAAAATTTCTCAAATCTATGGTTTCACTGTAACTGTGTTTAGTAATACCTTTAAGTATTTATTCTGATGCTAATAGTAAAACCGTGAAGTATGAATCAAAGCAATGCTCCTTATTTAAAACCATTGGTACATAGTTATTTTTAAACACACACATTAAACATGATAATATCATCCGTTTTCTATCGCATCAAATGTCTGTCTGTCAGTTTAATCGAACACGCAAGTTAAGCAAGTCATCTCGACTTACTTCATGATCGGACGACATCTTAAACCGCTGTTCCTGGTTATTTTCGATAGATGACAAACGTTAATATTAAGATAGATAGGGCTCACACACACTTTTTTTTTTTCCGCTGCACAAAAAACTGTAAGAAAATTAAAACTTCCTGGAGGGTTGTTGTATTCCTGTGAGTGAGCGAGATTACCAGCTCCTGAGCAGTTGCTGTACGGCAGCGGGAGTGTGGGTAGTATAGGATGCATAATGTATGGAACCCAAATTCACAAGTAATATAATTTTTAAGAACGCAATCCCGTGTAACAATAATGCGCTAACAGTGAGAACTTTCAGCGACCAGGATCTTTTTATCTTTTTGCAAATACAAAATATACAAAAAAATATTTTTCTATTCTAACTTAACAAATTATGACAACAATGAATAAGTGTTATATAAATAAATACCAATAAATAATAATGGAACAGGACAGCAGTAATTTATTTTGTGATTACCTTATGTTAAAATTTTATAAATGAAATAATTTTGGGCTCATAAGAAGATGCCAAGTAAGAAATAGAATCGAATAGACTCTACTTTTTACCTATCATCTTTTGGAAAATACTTCAACTAAATTTCTAATTAAAATGTGTCTTGGAGTTAATATGTTCATAAAATATTGAAATATAGAATAGGTATTTGAAAGAGAGATAACGAGAACGAACACTAGGATTACGGTTGATGATGTAGTGTTGGAGCAAGTGGATAATATTATATAGTTTGGAAGCGCTTTTAGCGGCGATGGAAGGTACACCGCTGATGTGGAGAGACGAATGAGTGCAGGGAATAGGGTGAATGGAGCGTTGGGTAAACTTCTAGGCAGCCGAAACCTAAGCCAGAAGGCACAGCTCTACATAACGCGGTGCTAATCTCAACGCTAACTTATGGAAGTGAGAGCTGGGTATGGCAGATAGAGCATGAAAGTATAATAAAGCGGTCGTGATGTGAGCATTGCGCAAAATTTGTGGCATAACGCTTGCTGACCGCGTTCGTAATGAAGACGTGAGAGAAAGAGTTGGTCTGAAAGAGAGTGTCGGTGTTAAGATAAGAAAAGGCATGCTCCGTTGGTTCGGACATGTACGAGTACCGACGCGGAACTAACGCGGCTGAAATGGCTCTCTATATTAATTCTGCGTTTGAGAGGATACTGCTAATGATCGCATAGTGCCTTTTTAGTTTAAACGCTTTCGTAATGGAAACTTCGACTTTAAGACAGGTGAATAACACTGAATTGAAGGAGAGTGGAAGCCGATCACACGAATTAGTGGCATACAATATTTAGTAATTTGCATCAAATCAATAAATAAAAAAATATGAAAAATGGGTGACTCAAGATATGACTGATACGCAGAAAGAAACGCGTGTTGAAACTTGGGTTGTTGAATCGGTACAGAAATAATATTGAATCGAATTGTGACATGTGACGAAAATGGATTCTTGACCATAACCGTAAGTGAAAAATGCAACGGCTGACACCAAGTCAAACGCGGCAACAGTGCCCTAAAGAAAAGCTTGCCAATAAAAAAGTAATGGTAACTGTTTGGTGTTCTCTTCAAGGCGTTATTTAATATAGCTTTCTCTGGTCTGGTCAAGGAATAACAACAGATGGCGAAACTGGCAGTAAAACAGCCCCAACTAGTGAATCGATCTTTACCATCACCATAACTCCATGATAACGCATGAGACCTCACATTGCACGAGAAACCGTTGTCACTCTGCAGGAGCTGCAGTTAGAAACCATACGTTATCCTCCGTACTCGCCAGACCTTGATCCAACTTACTACCATTTTTTTGGTGATTTTGATAATATCCTACGTGGTAAAAAATTTTCTTACCAACGAGGCAGTACAAAATGCTTTCACACAGTTTGTCGAATATACTCGTAGATCCCCAGAAGTATATCGCAAAGGCATAAATAACCTTCCGATTAGATGGTAGTAATATATAGATAATGAGGGTAAATAATATTTTGATTAAATAAATATTTTCTAAAATGATAACATTTTAGAAAAACACGGGTTTTAATTTTTCATTACAAATCGACAATTTTATACGTTAACCCCTAATATGTTCTGATGCGTTTACAAAAATAGTATTAACATACTCAAAGTACAAGCTTTGACAAGGCGTCTTTGTAATTTCTACAATAATTATTTACTCGTAAAATGAAAACAAAAGGTAGATTCATTAAAAATTTGTGAGAATGCGCAAGCGCTGGCAATGCAATTGCCAAAGGAACACTTGGCTCGTCAATTATATAACAATTCAAAACTTTTTTTTTTTATTTGTCGGCCATTTTGACCATGTTCCTTAAGAGAAAGGAACGGTGTTCCTGAACATTCCTACTCCTACTCTACTTTTTTTTGCTGAATCCGAATCTGAAGTCAAAATTCGGATATTCTAAAAAAGCACACACAGACAAACATAGATTTCATATAGGAACGGTGTTCCTGAACACTATTATATTGTGTGTAAATGAATATGAAATATAGGAACAAATATCAATAACATATAACGCAATGGGTATTTTCTTCTATGAAATTATAAAAACTGAATATCAGTGTTGTTTTCCTGCGAGTGAATAATCATCTGATAGAGTAGAATAACCTAAAAGCGAATAATCACTTGACACACTGGTTAAGGTTTTATACAACCTATAAACTAGGTTAGTTGTTTTATACAACGTCGGGGGGTACACAAGCATACGGCCCACCCGATGTAAAACGGTTACCGTAGCCTATGAACGCTTGCAATACATTAAATGTCACTCGCATGATGCTACCTTGGCTGCTGACACAGCAACTCCTGTGGAGCTTACTAGTGACCTCACTCACACGCAGGAACACAACAACCCTCTAGGGAGGTGGAGGTGCTTCCCCAGACGGGCTGCTTTGTTGCGCCCTACCTCTCTTAAAACATCCAGACCAAGACAAACAGATATATTCATGCACACAAATGTTTATCTTGTGTGGGAATCGAACCCAAGAGCGTTGTAGTCAAAGTCGCGTCAGTCGCGTGTATATTCGTCAGTCGTAATAACCGAAGAGGAATCATGAGATTACCACGATATCAGAAATTTATCGTGAGCCACTTGACCGAGACCGTACTACATGCCTGTCTAATAACTATAGATTTATGCCCTTGTTTTAAATATGATAATTGCACATAAGTATAAGGGAGACTTTGTTAGAAAGTTTGGTGCTAAAAGTCGGCAGCGAACGAATGAGGATGATGTCGCAAATCTCCTTAGGCTACGGTACAGCTATCTATTTTTACAAATGAAATTTCATCGCCACTTATTATGAAAATATTTAAGCATCGTCTGACAAGTTGTGCCGAAAATAACTATGAAGCCATGTATATGGTAACTGTTTACCGTCAGACGAGCAATACGATTGTTAACCACCTTATTATATAAAAAATCGGCCAAGTGCGGAGTCGCGCACGAAGGGTTCCGTTCTATTATATATAAAAACGGCAAAAAAATCACGTTTGTTGTATGGGAGCCCCCTTAAATATTTATGTTATTCTATTTTTTAGTATTTGTTGTTATAGCGGCAATAGAAATACATCATCTATGAAAATTTCAACTGTCTAACTATCACGGTTCGTGAGATACAGCCTGGTGACGGATGGACGGACGGACGGACGGACAGCGGAGTCTTAGTAATAGGATTCCGTTTTACCCTTTGAACCCTAAAAAGTGATTTCCTCATTGCCTCACAGTCGTGCAAAAGGGTAGAATATTGAAAGAAATGTTCTTAATAGAACAACTAGTTGGACCACATATGAGTTGGACCACGAGAACGTAGCTTCCCAAAGTTATTTCTAAGAGCATCCCTAGGGTAACCCCAACTGGACAAGAAAAGTTCGCTTCACATTTTAGTTCTCCTGGTAATCATGGTTTTCATGTTGGCTAAATTTAGCTTACTTCTCTATGCTTTAATATTCCTGAGAGGCTATTCTCTACTGATATCCTAAAAGTATCATTAATTACGTAACTGATGTTGGTATGCTTCATTTTGCATAATGCCATCCCGAATAGATGTTTTCCTACATAAATAAATTAAATACATTCTTAACCGGCATCAAACTAATGGTTGCAGGGCGTTCATGAACGTTTTACGAGTATTACTGCTAGTTTATGTTTTTCAGTGTTGTTAATGCAAAGATCATTATTTCCTTATTCAATTATTAGCCGTCATCTAAAATTAAAACTTACCCTTACTTTTCTCTTACTTCTTGGTGGGGTCCTCTACCTATGCCTAAGGATATAGGCGAAATACTGATTAAGGCGAATCATATAATCACATAGATTTGAAATATGACCTCTCGAAAACCACAGTAAAACAAGTCTTTGATGGACTCGACATTTTACAAATCTTACTCATAGATATTCGCTACTATATGTACCACATTCGTACATAATAAGTCTACTTGAAATGTGCTCATGAGATCAATCACCATATTACACGTATATGTACTTACGTCAGAAGGCTGACCTTTGGATGTTTATATGAAGTTCCCAAATGATTAACAACTAAGTTTCTAATTCGTTGATGGAGAAATTATGTAAGTTCTGAGTGAGGGTACACTCTCTCGGTGGACTCTCCAAATATGACTAGATTGTAGAAACTTTTGATACCAGTTTTAGAATTTGGTACACATTTTTTAAATTCCGCTCTTGGTCCACTTTCTATTGATGATCCACTGATGTCAAAGTACCTTTGGACTATTTGTTCTGTGTTAAACAGAAAACCAAATTACCTACTACCCCAAAATTCTAGGTATTCCTGGGTTACAAGAATAAAGATCATGATCTATCTATAACTTCACGACAAATCCCTTGCGGGGTAGGCAGAGAGAACCGAGCGCCACGTGTCTCGATCCTTACATATTTCACTCGCTTCTTTAACATTCATTGCTCTTCTCATGCACGCTCGCCGGTTTCTAGGGCTCCTGACATCACCTTCTGATAGAACACGACCAATTTGGACATGGTAGGAAGGTCTTGGCCTTCCTCGGCTCCTACATCCTTCCACTTTAAAGATCATGATACATCTATATATACATATTATAACAGTTATTTTGGTAGTCAATATATTTTGATGATGTCTAGAAACTGTACAAAAACACATCATTTCATGTTTCTTTACTTTTAACGGACTTTAAAAAGTAGGAGGTTCTGTTTTCGACTGAATGTAGGTACTTTTTTTGTGTACATTCTCTGATATCTCAGGAACGGGTCAACTTGGTAATAACTGGAGATTTGGATAATTAAATAGTGTTCTACTAAGGTAACTCCGAATTTGGTCCCATTTTAATTTAGTGAATGATTAGCTATAAAAATATATAAACAACTTTTCCGCGGCTTCATCGATATCGCGGGAATTGCTCGGATTTGAATAATTCAAACGGTGTTCTATATAAATAAATTCGAATTTGGTCCCATATAAATTAGATTGATCTGACGATGAATTAAAAAAAACTAAAAACCAGATTTAAAAACCGCCTTTTCTTCTTTCCTTTATTTAAGATGCGATTTACATTTTTGTAATGTGTGCAGGCATTGGATGATCCGATGAATTTTTAGTGAGGGTTATTTTTAATTAAAATTTAATAAAAAAACTAAGAAGTTATGGAATTAAATCTCTTAAACAAAAAAGTAACAACGTCTTTAAAATTGGTGCCAGCAAATATAAAGCAGCTACGTGAATAGTCGTCAACTGATTTTAAAGTTGGTTCTACTTTTTATATGTATTACATATTTAGTTAAATCTGACCCTGACTTGACCCAAACCTAACTCAAACTTAACACAAACCTTAAGGTAAACTTCAATACTGACTTCCACACTTGTTTCTTTAGACCTCATAACTACATATGTTTGTTTGGGAAGGAACAATCCTAAATATACAAACAAAGTTACGCGGTCAGTATTTCTCGACATATTTTTTGTGCCTACTGTGTCATAACTAGTAAATATTATGTTACATATATAAACATTCTTTAACTATAATTATTTCAGGTTTTTCAGTTTACAAACATTTGACATTGGGGGATATGTATTATATATAGGGGGATGTCTTCGATTATGATCGAAGGGGAAAAGTGTATCTTTAAGCGTTTTAATAGTTTTTAATGTTCACTAAAAACTGCCTTAGAAACCGGCAAGCGTGCATGAGAAGAGCACGCTTGCCGGTTTCTAAGGCAGTTATTAGTGAGAAGGTGAATGTTAAAGAAGCGAGTGCGGTGTGTAAGAATCGGGTCACGTGGCATTCGCTTCTCTCTGCCTACCCCGCAAGGGATTTGGCGTGAAGTTATAGATACATAGATAGACTAAAAACTGAGCAAGTGAAAACCGTAATTCTATGTTTCTGTAATACTCGTATTATCTACATAATTTATTATCAACTGTAGTCATAAGAGAAGAATAAAGGAAAAGTAAGTGTCATATAATGTAAAAGATTTTTGTTATTTAAAAAAATGTTTTGGTCTACTTATATATCTTTTGTTAGTACGAGTATTACTGTGTCTTTATTACTTTTCTTTCAGTGATATCAATCTATTTCATTGAATATGGCATATACCATGAATGTCAAAGTATATGCTGTATTCAATTCAGAGTTCTAGCTTTATAAAATTTCTAGAAAAGAAGGACAGGCAGTTGTATTAAGTCATATTAAGGCGATACTCTTTATTACGCGGCGCACTTTATCACTACGCACGTTGACTTAGCTTCACTTTGTACGGAAGTATATGTGATAATATCCACTGAAATCACTCCACTGAAAAAGGAAATAACCTATGAATATAGATATGGATAAAACGATTTTGCTTTGGAACTCAACTCACCGCTACGGATCGGATGGTTAATTAGAACGCGTAGCTCTAATTGACTAGTTCACGAATCAACACCTCGTCAGTTATCGGCTTATTGGTTAAAATATCCTCGCATTGGACCGAAAGTTCGAATCGCTAAGATATATTGAGCGCTAAAACATTACGTTTTGGTGAGTTAGGGATGCATTTAGGCGCCGTCAATTGCTTAACTGATTTGTGACTGCAACCCCTGTATACACAACAGATTATGTGTCTGTCGGCTAGATCTATAGATATTAGAGTATGGACAAGTGTCATAAGGGTGCAGTATTACTTTTTTCGTACGGAAACTTAATAAACCGTCACACACACATATCAACTTTTACTCATCCCACTGCAAGGATATGGGCCTCCCTTCAACCGAAGGGGTTTAGAGCATACTCCACCACGCTGCTAAAATGCGGATTGGCGGAGGCTAGCGTTTTCAAGCCGCCCGCGGGCCACTGACTTAGCTTAACGACTGTCATCTATCGACAACAGCCGGGACCGACGGCTTAACGTGCCCTCCGAAGCACGGAGAAACTCGAGATAGATAAACCCATCGATAGACAGGCTGCGGTCGACGTTGCTTAACCCGCGTGTTTGGTTAGAATGACACGCGCAACGACGCCATCGAGCTCTCAATAAAACAACACAATAAACAGTAGCGGGAACTATTTGTATTAGATATACATTTTTTAAGGCTTGTAGACCGTATTCACAATGATGATGTTAGAAATAGAGTTGGTCCGAAAAAGAGCGTCGGTGTTAAAATAAGAAGAGGCATGCTCCGATGGTTCGGGCATGTAGAAAGAATGCAAGATGAAAGAATGACGAAGCAGATATACAATGCAAAAGTGGAAGGATGTAGGAGCCGGGGAAGGCCAAGACTTACCTACCATGACCAAATTGGTCGTGTTCTATCAGAAGGTGATGTCAGGAGCCCTAGAAATCGGCGAGCGTGCATGAGAAGAGCAATGAATGTTAAAGAAGCGAGTGAGATATGTAAGGATCGAGTCACGTGGCGCTCGGTTCTCTCTGCCTACCCCGCAAGGGATTTGGCGTGAAGTTATAGATAGATAGATACACATTTTTGAAATAAAACGCGGCGGGGCTCCACTGAACATTTTGCACTATGTCCCATAATCAATTTCACTCTTGTCATGATTAAGGTTTCCAATAGATTACCGGACTGACAGCGTTGTTAACGCGACATCATTTTACAATTGTTTTTTTTGTTTCATCCATCGTAAGTACTGAGGCTAATAGTTCTTTGTCTGATAATTGTACAATAATTAGAAACAAAATTTAAAATATCCCTCGACTCATTGATAATAATAAATATTTTACAACAAAACATTGATGTACAAGTTAAGCAATATAAAATCAAAGAGCAATAACTCTCTTTGATTTTATATTGCTTAACTGAATATGAATTATTTATGGTAACATAAAAATATATACTAAACGTATTGATTATGAACCTAAAACTAAAAACCTTAAAAAATATAATATAATAACTAAAATATATTATTCCGTTTTAATAATATATTTTAGTCCCTTTTTACGCTGCCAGCATCTTCGGAACCTTGCCTAAAGGGACTCCGTTTTAATAATATATTTTGCTTAACTTGTACATCAATGTTTTGTTTCATCAATTCTTCGTTGCGCTATCCGTTTGCCCGCACTTGAACTCGCTGCGTTTCTTCGTCGGTGATCCTTCGTGCGAACTACCTGTGGAAGACCCTGCGGTAGACCACAAAGTTTCCCACCGACGACACAAGATTCGTAAAGTACACGGCCTCTTTTCCTCTTGGATAATTCCATTTATCTCACGATGATCGGCATGAAACGAACTATAAGACGTAGTCTCTGTCCTCCTCGCTCTCGTCACACATGCATATCCTGCTAAAATAAGATGTCATTTCAATCAGACGTCAAACTTCCATAATCCCCAAGTAGTTGTGAGCTTGGATAATCCGGTTCGACCCAGTGGCCTCCGTATATCCGTGAGTGTGCAGTGAGCTCGTCTGTAGTTTCCCGAGTTTACCGCTGCCTTCATGTTGTGCAGCAGGATATAGAATCACCGGATCTGTTATATCAGAAACTGCGGCGATGATCGATTACGGGTGCCATATGGTGCAGTCATTTGCTAAAAATAACAGGGTTCTAAAATATTTGATATATAGTCATTATGAATTACATAAGTGTGATTTTACGTAATAAATAAGTAGGTAGTAATCTCAATTTTGCCTAACTTATGATAGTTTGTTACCATGTATAATTAGATATTGGTTGGTTATTTATATAGTTCCTTCTAAATTCGGACGTTATTTATTTTACAGTCAGCACAGCGAAACATGTTTTATAAGCCATCCATCATACAGAAGCAATAAAAATCTATATTTATATGTTTCGGACTATATCTGACATGAAATATAAACAAATCGGTACAACTGCTGATGGAAATTGATGTAGATAAAAAAGATTCACACTAGATAACATGATTTAAGCTATTATGTATTAAGTGAATGTAATATTTCAATATCATTATCGAGCAACTAGAGCAAGCATCGAAATGAA
This sequence comes from Pyralis farinalis, assembly GCA_947507595.1. Lineage (NCBI taxonomy): Eukaryota > Metazoa > Arthropoda > Insecta > Lepidoptera > Pyralidae > Pyralis > Pyralis farinalis. Next base: position 18,787,902 of record OX382265.1, on the reverse strand, counting down.
TTATCCAGGTTCACAGAGTTGGTTAATGAAGCTGCGGACATTTGCCAAAGAAGCTACGATATGAGCTTCCTTAAAAGAGGCATTAGGAGATTTTTACTGGAGTAATACCTACAACCTATTTCACAAATTAGACATTATAGTTAGCGCAGATGCATGGTATAGGCTGGACCACACTCATTTGACAAGCTCGGTGGCGCAGTGGTGAAACGCTCTGTTACCTTACTTTGACACGCTTATGGGTTCGATTCCCACATAGGACAAGCATTTGTGTGCATGATTATGTCTGTTTATCTTGGTCTGGGCGTTTGACTATTGATAAAGCGCACCAAAGCAGCCCATTCTGGGGAAGTACCTCCAACTCACAGAAAACCGTTGCCATATAACAACTCCCTAGGGGGTTGTTGTATTCCTGCATGTGAGTGAGATCACCAGTAAGCTCCTAAGGATATGCTGTATTAGCACCAGAGGTGGCATCGCTCGAATGATATTTAATGTATTACAAACATTCATAGGGTACAATAATGGCTTTACATCAGGTGAGCCGTATTCTTGTATGCCTACCCAACGTTGTATAAAAACATGATACTGTGGATAATGCTGCAGTGGTCTCTGACTGACTGCTGCAGTAGTCTCTACGATTGTTTGCCATCTGGAACGGGAACAAATAACGAAGAAATATTGTAACACATTAATTTTATCTACAGCATCTGAGGAGTGACCAAACAGATGTCGGAGAGGGCAGAAGCGGGGCGAGAGCATGCGGTACCGTTTACCGCTTTGCTAAGCCTTCTCCGCAATACACCTTATGGAAAAGACTTGATGTAATGATGATAGATGTGTCCCCTTTCGAAACCCCGCTTGCACATCCCAGATTTTCGGTTTCGTTACAGATATCACTGTTTCAATCAGTATCTTTGCATACAATTTGCCTACTACACTCAGGAGGCTTATACTACGATATTTTATGCATTCCTGCTGTGAACCTATATTTTTATACAGCGGCATAATCGCGAACTTTATCCAGTCGGTTGGTACATGGTCGGAACACTAGCAGATGTTATATAAAAAAATAATTGCATTTCTTTTTTGTGTAGTTACTCTAGAACCTAACAACTCGGTTTTTCTTTTAATATGTGTGTTACGTAAATACAAAGGATATTTAATAAACATTCTGTAAGTTGCGTAATTAGGGTGTACCAAACTTAAAAAACATGTTAAATAAAGAATAACTAATAAATATGTTCATATTGCATTTTTGGTTCACATTTTGCACATATTTTTATAATATTTTAAACGTTTGAAACTTGGACGATCCAAGCTTTAGCTCGATGGTGGTTTAAAAATATTATGTACTTTTTAGTTCAATTTCCATACAAAAGCTTGTTATAAAAATATAGATTTATATTTATTTTTGTACTTTAAATTTACACAAACGTTTATTATCTAAAATTAATGGTAAAGTAAAGTAATATTTTATTGTCATTTCCTTTACTACCACTCCATTAGCGAGAGCCAGTGTTATCAAACCACAAATTTGGCTTAACCACTAACAGCCTGGATTTAGGTCTTACTTAATAAGCCCGTCGACGTCACTAGCGCATAGGAACACTCAAGAACTTTGTCTTTAGATTCATAATTGCGTAACCTTCGTATCTCACGGGATCAGCACGCGAGATCAATGCGGCTATAGAATATTGATTCTGTGAGTCATAAAATATTTGTTTTATAAATATCTCAACACCGACTAAATAATATATTTTATTTACATTACGTGCATCTGTTAGCTTGTTTATTTTACCTATAGTCTCTGTGCTGTAGACGCTCAACTATCTTCGCCTATTTTCGTCGGTCATCACTGGGAACATTTCCCGGAAATAATGAGACACTGTTGTCACAATAAAAACAACTATCAATGAAACACTACACATGGCGATGAACAAAAACGTAGAATTCCTATGCGCAGCAGCCCCCACGTTAAGAGGAGAGAATTGCACGCCTCAGTTTGGTTCTTGCCGCCAAGCGTACAGGCGGTTAGGGCGTGCATAGATTGTGGCACCCGCCATCGCCGCGACTCTTATACGCGTCAAACTTTGTGGTCAAAATTCATAAATCTTGTGTAAACAAAAATATAATTCCTACCTTTCTATAAAAGTTTAGTATTGACGATGTAATCCAATGATTCCATTTAATTGACTTATTTGGTGTGTTGAACACATATTTTTTTTTCTAACAAAAACTTGTAAAATTATAAACGACATTTTACAGTTGAATGCTACGGTCAGTCACAATAACATAGATGTCATATTTCAGTACGCGCTCAAATGATAAAAAGTTGTGTAGCAGCGTTTCGTGCCCAGAATACAACTTTTGAAAACGTTACAAATACTCAATAAATTCTGTGATTGGATGCCAACAAATTTCTATTAGTATGATTTTAAATATAGATGAAAATGTTGTTTGCTTCCGTTCCGTTGTAGTTTCCGTGCGGATCATGGCGTCCCGTAGGAAATTTCATAAATCTTTCCTTGCCGGATGTCTACATGAGATCGTAGGAATAAACTTGAAATTTTAATGAAGGGTGCTCAAGGATTAGGAAACTTCATTAAAATTACAAGTTCTTAATATATCGATTTGAACTTTCTGTATTCTTCTAAAGCAAAAGCTACTTAACATTTTAAATATCACTATTATATATCCTTTAAATTACTATCAGTTAGTACACATAACAAAAAGGAACCTTACTATCTTATAAATCAACTCACACCTGTCTGAACACTTTTACTGACTTATTCCTTTTACAGTAGTTATACAATAAACGACTTCTATTTATTACTAAATACAAATTCTCAAGTTTATGAATTCAGGTATAAATTGTGTATGGCCCAATATTTGTATATAAATTGACATTACTCAGAGTTAATCCTACTAATATTATAAATGTGAATGTCCGTTTGTTTGTTACACTTTCACGCGAAAACTACTACCGATCATCATGAAACTTTGTACACATATTCTTGGAGGTATCAGAAGTAACATAGGATACTTTTTATTAAAATATATATATATTTTTATCAATGCGAGCGAAGCCGCGGTAACTTATTCAATCGTACTGCTTTGAGACATTAGCAACTATGAAACCTAAATTGATGTTAGAAACCCCAATCATGATCGCTAGTCTTCAAATTTGTAAAATCCCCAATCCACCTACGAGTAAGTGAATGACGAAGGATAGGTAGAAAGGACAATACAAGAAGATTTCGCCCGTTTTCTCATTAAGGAAGCAGGTTCAGCTGAAATAAACTAGAAACACACACGTTAGATACTGGGATTGGAGTGAACGAAAAGTAATGAATGAAAGAAAGAAAGGGAAAAAAAAGAATTAAGAAAGAAACCGTAGACCTTATGAATTCCAATGAGTTCAAGGTAGGTACATTATTTCATTTTACAGAGAAATTATATTTTGAAATATCAGAAAAATTAACAATAAGAAATACTTTGTAAAACACGTCGACGAACAAGGCATGTTAGTTTGATTCTCGTACAGAACAAACATTTGTGTGCACGAACATGTCTGTCTATCATGCTCTGGGGGTTTTAAGAGGGGTAGGGCGCATCGTTGTTTATCATGAATGTTAAAGAAGCAAGTGAGTGTGTAAGGATTGAGTGACGTGGCGCTCGGTTCTCCCTGCCTACCCCGCAAGGGATTTGGCGTGTAGTTATAGATAGATAGATAGGGTATTAAAACTACCTGCTTCGGGAAATACCTCCAATTAACAGAAAGCCGCAGCAAACCGCAGATTGACAACGCGCCAGCAAAATCTTACGTATTACAAGCGTTGATGGGCTACTGTAACTACTTTACATCAAGCATACTACGTTCTATATAAATACGTACACCCTTTCATCTTTTAATATTATAGTTATCACTGCGACTTAATACAACTCATCTCAAAGAGATCAGCTGCGGTATAAGCTAGTGTAAAATAAAACTGTAAAGACAATTTTAAGAAATCATTTATTTACTTTTGTTTTACACTCATTTCCTTCAGCTTGCAAAAGGCTAAAGAGTGATTTAGAGTGTAAAGCATCGGACATCTGTTTGATCTGTTTACTCTCGTGTTACGAAGTTCATTACTTTCATAATAGCTACAAAGGGAACTTGTTGGTACATTTTCGAACTTTGAGTGTAGAACATTCTCAATGTTTTGTTATTGTTACCACACTTCCTTTCATTTACAACTCTATTGTTTCACATACTTAAATATACATTTGTTTGGGGCTTGCAAAAATATAAACAAACCCATATTTTAATAATAACCTATTCATAACCAACAAACAATTTTCTTTACTGTCTGGTATGTAAGTCTCACGTCCATCATCTCTATAGCGAAACGTGGTGCACCCTGCATATCAAACGATGCTTTGGCAATAGAGACAGGACACATTTTTATTAAAATATGGCTCGTGACGGCCAGTGTCTACATTACTATACATTGTGGAAGACTACAACCAAATAAAAGCTTCTTTAGACTGTTGTTGTGCTTTTAACAGCATATTTGCTAGAACTTGCTGCATTAGCAAATGGAATAAACAAAGCTCGAGCGATATTCCTTATTTTGCAAGCATTCCTAGACTTCGGCAAACATTTCAGATTTTTAGAATTCCGGACCCATGTCTATTTTGCCAGTTTTGGGTAAAATTTTTGAAAGGATGAAGCTTTTTCTCTCTATTTTTCATGGTGAATGAGGTGGCATTGATTAAACAGTAAGTCTTTAACAACAACAAAATAAAAAAATACTTAAATCAACTTAAAAAAATTGTTATATTACACAGGGCTATCTACCCCAAACCAAGCAAATTTACACATTAAATATTCCGTATCGTACTGTATACTTAAAAAATCGTGTTTACATACAATTCCGACAATTGAAGCCCTAGGACTATTTGTGTATAGATTGCTGAAAGTACGTAGGTCTGGCAGCTTTCGCTTCGTGTAACATAACTTAACTAAGTAATGATTCACGCCGCCGACCAACGTAATTTCAGCATAGCTACAATTCTCGGTATAAATACGAGTAATTAACGTATCGGTACTGCGTAAAGGTAAAAAAGACACAAATTATACTCACTTGTGGAATGAAGAGAGGTATGTTTGAATCGGTGCACCTGGCGTTCTATAGTCTCTGCCTACCCCAATGGGAAACAGGCAATGATATATATATGTATGTATGTTATACTCACTTATGTTAAAGTATGTGTTTTACTGATCTAGGTTTTACTCCAAACACAATTAACGAAAAAAGTTTAATAAAAAAATAAATGAAGATAAAGAATTTGCTGTTTGTAAATAGGATAAATATGTGAATTTGAAATTATGAACTTAATTTCAATGTCACTGAGTACCCCTTACAAGTAGAGCTCCTTAAAATAATATTATTGACAATATTACCTAGAAATTTAACATTTATTATTATTTAACTTATATAATTTAACTTTTTAAAACTTGTATAAATAAAAATTATAAAAAGTAATTTTCTAAGTAACAAATGTATATGAAATGTATATAAAATAACAGATTTATCTATTAATATCAAAACAGCGCTCTTTCGTAGTCTTATTAACCAATTCTTCACCTTTTTCTGTCTTTATCATGTTATTAATTTTTTTATTTTAAATAGGATAAAATCATATAAAGCTATCTAACTGGAAATGTTATTATTTCTTAAAACTTTATCAATATGTATGTGCCTCCCCAGCTTCCTACTTTTAAATTGACGTACAGTAATTTTTATTCATTGATTATTATTCGATGTAATAATTTAATACATAATTCGTTCAATTGATCTATATCCAAGAACATATTTGTGATTAAAAATGACGGCAAAAAAATACGAACACGATTGGCAAGATTACACTTGAACACGATTTGCATAGATGTATTTTAGGAGCAATTTATTCACATATAAATATATTTCGTGCATTTTTGAAGCAGCTTTATCGATTTGGAACAAATTTCATTCATCAATATACGTGATTTGCTTGATAAAACGCGGTTTTAAACAAATAAGAAATATAAAAACACCAAGCGAAGCTCGATGGACAGATACTTATTATAAAATGCCAAGTAATCTATTCAGCTACGAACGAACATGGTGTACGAATAAGCAGCATAATAGCAGATATTAATAACAAGCATTTAAATAAAATGGGTTACAAGTGAAAAGGTAGAAACAAGATATAATGATATTTGAAAGAGAGGAAACCAGAACGAACGTAAGGAACAGTTCATGCATGAAGTGTTGGTGCAAGTCAAAATATCTCGGATGCGCTTTCAGCAGACATGGAAAGTAAACCGCTAATGTAGAAAGACGAGTGAGTATTGAGAATACTAAAACGGAGCGTAGAAAAAGTTTTCAGGCAGTATAAGCCTGAACCAGAAGGCATAGCTCGCTGTAAATGACGCGGTTATGATTCCAACATTAGCGCAAGCAAGAGCTAGGTACGGCAGAGAGAATAAAATAGTAGAGTAAACGCGGTCGAAATGCGAGTTGCGAGCGAGCAGTACATTGCAATTAAAGACTCAAACCGCACTAACGCGCTGACTAGGGCATCCCCCTGAGGTGACGCACACCGATCGACTCTCGTCAGTGCGAGATTAAATGCATGCGACAGTGGGGGGCGCCACCCACCACGAAACGCTCAACTCGGTTGAACGAGAAGAACTGAGCATCGTATAGGCACATGGAATATGAGTACAAGATAAAATGAATGAGCTGATAAATATAATGAACGAGAGACGCCTAGATGCTTTGCGTGTGTCAGAGACCAAGCGAAAGGGAAGCGACAGGGAAGATTTGAACGGGTGCATGATGGCCCTGTGGTTCGCGGTGAACCAGGACGATCATCAGCCAACGCTGGGCTAGCGTAGGTATTGTACTTTCATCTCGCTTGGCCTCTGGTGTCAAAGATTATGATTTAGTAGCTCTAAGACTTCTCTGGGTTAAAATAAAACTCGATATTACGCGCGGTATTACACGTTTTTCCATTACAAGGATATTCACACTTACACATGGAGACGGAATGAACCGAAAAGTGTGATTGATTTCATTTTTATAGATGGACGTCGTGGAATAATAGATACAAGAGCATTCAGCGATCCCACTCTTGAAAGGGACCACTATGTGGTGGAAAGCCGGTTTGTGGACCTTTTCAAGAAGTGGAAGAATTTCTTTATCTGTTTTTCTGTGTCAGTGAAAGACTTGCGAACGAGAGTCTTTCCGACTCAGATGTAGACAAATATTGAGTGAATTATTAATCTGAGAGAAAGTACGGTAGACAGTGCGAAAGAAGCACGTGGATGCGTAAAAAGATATAGAATACTGATAGGAGATGCCTAATGGGATGCGGAGGTTGAACCTCCGAGGAAAATAGAAGAAGCGTGGCTGGATTATGTATACCCTCTTTTGGAGTGACGTAATATAATAATAAAAATACTGGGAACGGTCTATCATCACAGACAGGATTATTGTCTCCAATAGACCTGATATCGTGCGGATAAATCGGGGTGCGGGCCGTGCAATTCTGGTTGATGTCACCATTCCCCATGATGAGAACCTCGTGAAAGCCAAGAAAGTGAAACTTTCTAAGTACTTGGACTTGACTCACGGGGTTAGCGCTATGTGGCATGTGGACTCAACGATTGTTGTTCCGATAGTCGTGTCAGTGAACGGACTTATAGCGAAGAGTCTCGACCGTTATCTTGAGAGGCTCTCGCTCGCTAGTGGGGTCAAATACCAATACAGAAGGCGGTTCTTCTGGACACTTCCCGTATTGTAAGGAGGTTTCTCACTCTGTAGCCCAACCTACATATCAACCAACGGAACATGGGCCTTCGCTCCGTTACCGGCGGGTAAAAATTTGTGGCATAACGAATGCTGACCGCGTTCGTTATGATGATGTGAGAAAGAGGGTTAGTTTGAAGAAAATGTCGGTGTTAAGATAAGAAAAGACTATATTGGTTCGAACATGTAGAAAGAATGCAAGATGAAAGAATGACGAAACAGATATATAATGCGAAGTGGAAAGATATAGGAGCCTACAATGACCTAATTGGTCGTGTTTTATCAGATAGTTAGGTCAGGAGCCCTAGGAAACGGCGTGGGTGCATGAAAAAAGCTATGAATATTATAGAAGCGTGTGAGGTTTTTAGGACCAAGTCATGTGATCTTTGGTTCTTTCTGCCTACACCGCAAAGGACGTAACGTGAAGATTTAGATATATTTATCAGTGGTCTGCCCATATTGCAAGCATTGCGTAATTTGGGACTAGATGTCGTTGTGTGACTTGTCTGGAAATATTAACACCATTTTTATCATATCATTAGCACCATTTTTTTTACTTTTGGTTCGAAACACAAAAAATAATTAATGTCGTCATCATCATCATCATCATTTCAGCCCGTATTCTTCTACTACTGGATATATGTCTCCCCTCTAGAGAGCCTCTTGCTCCATCGACTTCTTATAATATTTTTTATGTCTTTACTCCATCGAATGGGGTGTCGTCCAACACTGCATGCACTAGAACGGGGACGCCATTCCAGAACCTTTTACCTTAGCTGTTGTCGGTTCTACGAATAATGTGACTGCCCGCTACCACTTCAACTGCTTCTCCTTTGAGCTATGTCAATTACTTTCGATCTAATGCAAATTAACATTCATATTAATGTATCTAAGTGTCTAGCTAATATTTAAAATGCATGAATTCAGATACTTTAGGGTCAATACCGAATACACACCAACAACACTTACTTTGATAAATATATTTATAAGATATATTTCTATTCAGATGACATAAAAAATACCTTATCTTTAGATTAATTTCATAAACATCGTATTAAAGAGCACCTACACATATACGTCCCTTCATCAGTTGCCCAGGTATCCATATATTTCCATAATTAAAATGATGGCCATCAAATAATGCTAAAACGTTTAGCTCTAACGGAGACAGGTTCGTATGCATACGAATATAGAAATTGTTTATCTATTATTATTAAATTTTTAAAATATAAATGTGAAGGTAACTTTATTCGTCTCTATGTTCGTGTTTTATTGTTTATTCACGGGATAAACCACTGAACGGCATTTAATAAAACTTGATACGAGTACTAAGGTGACTAGGGCGTGAATTTATGATACTCCTACAGCTGCAACGGGATCCTACGTGGACGAAACCTCGGGTAGAAGCTAGTAAATCTATAGTTCTATATCTCTTGCTGTCTATCCCTGAGTGTATTTGTTACCTTTTCGCGAAGAAACATCTCAGCGGATTGTAATAAAATTTAGTTCAGAGATAACGTGAGATCTAGAAAAGGAGCCAGAAAAGCATGGGATTCTGGTATTGTACAAAAAAGCCATTTTTGCCGCGACAACAGAATGCCACGCTCTCGTAACTTGTACGTAGAAGTAAAATGAAATTGTGTACAGGTATTGCGTAAGTACTTATTGTGGAGGAAGGCACTAATTGTCCACCTCTATTCATTTTATGTCCTCAGATTTTGGGCGAGTCTTTGTGAAAGTCTGCGTGCCCTTATCCTTGTTATTGTCTATTTTATTAATTCTTTACTTTGCTGGCTAGAACAGCATTGCTACGTTGCTAGAAAATACACGCAGTAAGCGTTTTTGTTATCAATAGCTCACTAAGTATTGTTATGTAATTTCTAAATATAATTTATATGGATATTCTTGTATGAACTATATACCTATAGTATAATGTATTAGATCAAAATAAGATAGAATTAATAAATTTGATAAAGTTTTATAGGTATTAATGATAATAATTTTGTATAAAAAGGCTTTTTGTGACAGCACATTAAAAAAGCGGCCAACTCATTCACATTAATTATATTGTATATTTATGCTCTTCAGTATGAACGCCTTAGTTTAGCCAACCGACAAAGCGGTAAAAAGGTTTGTTTTTAGGGTTCCGTACCCAAAAGGTAAAACGGAACCCTATTACTGAGGCTCCGCTGTCCGTCCGTCCGTCCGTCCGTCCATCTGCTACCAGGCTATATCTCTTGAACCGTGATAGTTAGACAGTTGCATATTTCACAGATGATGTATTTCTATTGCCGCTATAACAACAAATACTAAAAATAGAATAAAATAAATATTTAAGGTGGCTCCCATACAACAAACGTGAATTGTTTGCTCATTTTTGCTTGATATTGATAAGAGGTAGACGCTTGAAATATTCACAGAATATTTAGTTATATATTCACTTTAAGAATAAATAATTAAATTAAAATAAAATAAATATTTAAGGGGGGCTCCCATACAACAAACGTGATTTTTTTGCTGTTTTTATAGATAATGGTACGGAACCCTTCGCGCGCGAGTCCGACTCGCACTTGGCCGATTTTTTTAATATGGGAGCAGAAAAAAAAGGTTTCAAAAGAAGCCAAATAAACAAACACACGAAATGGACAACAAGTAGTAAGCAGTGAACAGCAGCAAAATATATACGTTAATAGACGTGTAGCTAACAAATTGTCAATTCTTGAATTTGGGATTACAAGAACGATAGCAAGACAATGGACATTCGTTATTACTGATATAAGTACTAGTTGACATCGCATGTAACAAATATCAGAGCAAACAATCAGGTATGATCAGAATAATAGGCTTACGCTAATAATATGTTAGTAAGCCGATAATGCCTGTAATACAAATCAGAGCAAAAACAAGGTCGCGCATGGACAAAGAAATATGCACTTACTTTAACTTATTTTTTTAATGGGGGGAGTATTATCGCGCCAACACAAGAACGTGTTAATCGTACGTAGATAAGTGCGATAAAATTATGTAGACAGACCTCGTGTGTAGATATAAGATGAGGCTTGTTCGATTTAAGAGATCTAGTATATAAATATACTGGTTAGAATTAGTCGTTAACAGTTGCTCTTCTGTAATTCATAGTAGTTCTCCAGTGATTAATAATAGTTGTAAAAATAATAAAATAACCATTAAATATATTTGTTACTCGCAAGAGAAGTTATTCATTTACGCAAGAAACTCCAAAGCAATCCGCGGGTGCAACAAGTATCACTCCCACGTGGCCACTACCTAGCACTCCGCCTTACTCGCAGTAACACAACAACAAATCTTCAGGCATTTGTATACCACAATACCACAGCAATATAGTTTCTAAGCCGTTCAGCTAACAAATTTTCATGCTCACGTAAAACCTGGTTCCTGCGGCATAAGAGAAAAATCCAGCGTATGTTGCAGTATATAACACATAAGCTTAAACGGGCTTTTACACTGCCATTCCATATAGTACTTATATAATATTGCTTAAACTTTTATTTATTGCATTTAATGCTTTTGATCCAGGGTCTTTGCATTGTAGGTAGAAATGTAACATGACCCATTAAACTAAACAAGTATGCTTAGGCCATACTTATAAAAAAATCCGTACTCGTACAAACTATGGAGTAATTACGCAGCGTTTTCGATCGATCTACATTATTTTAACTAGACCAAAACTTTGTTATTTGTGAACAAAGATCGTTTTAGGGCTTCATACCAAAATACCCTATGATACCCTTATATACTCGTATATAACATATTTTAATTTAGAAATGCGGTTTGTTTTGTTTTTTAATTTTGTAATAAGGAATAATTGTAATATTTAAAGATATTATACACACACCCCTCCGGTTGTGTATAGAATGTCCTTAAGTATTATTATTATTCCTATTAATTCACGGATATTATACGACCCCTGTCCGATAATTCCTCTTTGATTCCTCTTTGATAAGACTGACATAATGTAGTACCCAATATTCCCATTTTCTCGGATCTCGACAGGTACACTAGGACGAGGACTAGGACACTATAGTTACGTACACAAATTCTTATTTTTAAGCTTTTTGCAAGTAATCCATTGATATAAGAAATTGTTCTTATTAGCTATTTATATGTATAGGTACGTATTTTTTACAATTAACAAGTATTTGGTTCCTAGATGTAGTCAGGAATTTTATTATATGAAAACCAAACATAACTAGGCAGGTTTTGATACACTTTGCTGATCTAGGATACTTCAGTAGGAGAATCGCCTGCATCCATAAATAGATTTTTATGTATAAGTACGAATGTAGTGCTTCATAAATGCACAATGCTTGTAATGGTAATAAGCCACTAATTTTAAATAATGATTTACAATACTAGCTTGATTCCTTATATGGGTACATATATATTAATATTTAAATTTTTATCTGTCACGCACGCATTTAACAAAATCTACTGAACGGGTTTTGATAAAATTTTACAAAATTTGAATATGCAGTCAATTTAGTCTACTTTTCATATCGATTATATTACATTTCGAACTGTCTTACAAATGTAAATATCCCAACTCTAAATTACGGACGTGAAAGTTGGGTATGGCAGAGAGAGCATGAAAATCGAATAAATGTGGTCGAGACGCGAGAATTGCGCAGAATTTGTGCCATAGCGCTCGCTGACCGCATTCACAATGATGATATAAGTAAAAGAGTAGGCCTGAAAAAGAGTGTCGGTATTAAAATAAGGAAAGGCATGCCCCGCTTATTTGGACATGTAGAAAGAATGCAGAATGAAATGAAATAATGACGAAAAATAATGAAGAAAAAAATATACAATGCAAATGTGGAAGGATGTAGGAACCGAGAAAGATCAAGACTCACCTACCATTACCTAATAGGTCGCGTTTTATCAGAAAGTGATGTCAGGAGAAATATTAAAGAAAAGTGTGTAAGCCAGTAAAGTGTGTAAGACCGCGTCTTATGGCGCCCGGTTCTCTCTGCCTCCCTCGCAAGTGGCCTAGCGGGAACATATGCATTCATGCGAAATATAATTAGATCCTAAACTGATAAAGATAAACTTCCCTAATTGTAAACACGCAATAAATTAATACATCTAAAACCCAACCGAGTAAAAAGTAAACCTAACACTCCTGGTGCGGCGTGTGAACGCTTGGAGAGAAGCAATGACTTGACGTGTAATACCATGGATCCTACATCCATCCGCATTGACGAAGACACGATTAAGGGCACAGACTAGTGTAGGTATTTGGGATCTGCCCTCCACATTACCGGTGAAATTGATTAGGACGTTAAGTTATGGCTCGGTTGGGGCCAAGTGGCATGACATGACTGGTGTCATCTGTGAACCTACAATGCCGGTTAGGCCAAATATATTTTAAAAAGATTATATAAATATATTTTAAAAATCCATCAATCGGCCTGTCTTTGTATATGGTAAAGCAGCGTGATCGGTACTTAAGCCTATAGTGGCATAAGCAGGTAACATGTGCCATGGAGAAGAACATGCTGCACTAGATGCTTGTTGCGACGCGAAGGAATCGCGTAACAAATTCACGCATTCGTAGCACTAGCGCTGCTACGACCACACCTTATGAAAACCAATAATCTCGGGGACAAATGTCTATGCCACATCCGCTAGGTTCCTGTGGAAGATATTCACCCAAATAGTGCTACTTAGTGTGTTTGACGTAGTGAAGGTTGATTTGATTAATGCTCGATTGCCAAGACGAATCTAAAGATACCTTAATTGTTAGCCGAATTAATGTAAAAAATTACAAGATACGTGCGAAAAACAATAACGGATAATAATTATAATGAAAATTGGAGGCAAAATTAAAGGGAATTTCATGTGACTTGAATCATACAGCGGTCCACATATAAACAGACTTAACAAATACATGAAAACAAGCAGTACTACTTACTACTCGCAAATAAGCCTACCTTATTATGTTATATGCTTAGAAATATAGCGGTATATGTTCACAATTTGTTTATTACATTTTCTATGTATTGTAGTATTTCTATTATAAATTAACGAAGTTAGGCAAATAGACAACTTGAATTTACTGATGGGTTTGCATGTTTCCCAAATCCCAAGATAATGCGAACGCCAGACTCTCATTAGAAGTTGTTTACAAGCTTGAAAGTTCATTAACGTGTCTCACGCAGACAGTTTGTTACAAATAGAAGCATAGAAAATTGCAATAAAGAATGCATCGGCAACTTTCTTCTAGTCGTTGTGGTTTATCTATACTCTAGATAATTGATTCACTATGGTAAGGTAACATTCGAAAAAGGATATAAGGACATAAGTATAAGTATCCTTTCTTGACCAGACACTCATTTTGTGATCGAGGATTTGGCACAGAGCCAAACATTTGTAGAGCGTGAGCTTACGAGGCGATACTAAAACATGAACATGTGATGCGGTGCAAACGCTTGTGCTTGGGGATTTTTGTACTCAGCCTGTATGTACAATTAAAATAGAAATGTTACTGCTATGATCTTGATACAGGTTAATCTAATCTTCAACGAAATGTTTCTACTACGGTCCGTATTAAATCAGAAAAGTTTTTTAAACATATAATGCGATTATGCGTTAGATTTATGAACGTAACACATCATAGCGGCGCTGCCCGGTGTTTCCTCATTCACTGCGCCTCAATCAAAAAATGATGACGATATCAAAAACTTAATTTATTTTATTCCTTGCTTGACTGTTTTGAACATGGAAATATAATTCTAATATTTAAGTTTTTGGGCCTAAATACGCAATTCAAATAACCACCGATTAAAAGATGATGAAAAAAAATAACTTGCTTAAAAAAAGTTTGTATTTGAAAAACAGTTAATGAATAATATTAATGAAAAACTATATTAGTTTTTTATTAATATTATTCATTAACTGTGTAGCCCCAACAAAAACACTTTCTGTAAAGTACTCGTAGATTGCCAAGATTCATATTTTCATAGCGATTTTAGTTAAAAGTTATCAGTTGTTAGGAGCTCGATGGCGTGGATGCAGGAATCAAATACGTAGGTAAAGATGAGTAACGACTACCGTAGCCTTTTTATGAATGTGTCATCTCGAATTTTTGCGTGCTACGGAGAACACGTTAATACGTGGGTCTTAATTGTTTTCTATACATGACAGTCATTAAACACAGAGAGGTAGTTCTCAGCCCAACTGGAAGAATTAGGTACTTCCAATTCACAAAAACACCTCTGCAAAGTAAGAAGGTAGGATCTTTTTTCCTGCGAGTTAACGGGGTTAACAGTAATCTCCTGAGAAGTCACACTGAGGGTGGCAAAGCGCGAAGGATACATCCTGTATTGCAAGCGTTAATAGGCTATGGTAACCATTTTACATCAGGTGGATAGTATGCTTGTATGCCTCTCAACGTATATAAAAAATAAATACCATGTATATCCTCCAACTCTACAAAGTCTCTCTAAATCGTAAACTTTAGAAATCCGTTTGAATGTTGTAATTTCACGTATTATACATAAATTTTATCTTTCTGCGCATAAAAATTTGTTCAAAGATTTTCTTCACGTATTAATATATCAATGCTTCGCGACATTTCCATGTATATGGCATTGGTAGGTAAAAATTACATATTTTATCCATTTTCTATTACTTGTGTGCTAGTCCTAGCCTACACATAAAAATTCAGCATTCTAGATCTTTAGTAAGTACATTTTTAGAGACTTTGATAATCATGTGATAGTTAGTGCCGAAACCGATGGCTTTTCGGTATTAATGATATCTAAACAATAAAAACTATACGAATGAAATTTTATGTTTTTCATTTGATTGCTATCTTTATTTTATACCGAAAATTAAGGCACTCTAGTTTTCTCTAGCGAGAGTGAGAATATGACAAAACCCTTTGGTATAAGGTAGGCAGTGTCCTGATTTCTTTATTTGATGGATTGATACTACCGTGCTGTCAGATTCAGACCACCATCGCCATTTTTGATGCTCTTCTTAATTTTTCGTCATTTGTAAACAAATCCTAGTCGGCATGCAAAATTTCATCTTTCTAGGACTTTGAAAACTATTTTTACTTGTCAGTTTATTTTTGGTAACTTATCCGGCGATTGAAAGTTTTACTGACATTGGTGAATTGTTAAATAGTTCTTTGAGTGGCGATAACACTAAAGTCTACAAGACTGAACTAGCATTTTAGTTAGTATGATTTGTTATTTATTTGTATGAACATTTGACGTTTTATCTATAATAGTGTAAGCATTTATTAATTTGATGCATGAACATATTTTAGAATTCATCTGGACAAGTAAACTCGTAAAAATCGCTAAATTTAATGTCATAAATTTTATTCAATCTACAACCATGAACTCATAAAACCGGACACTAGTGAAAACCCCCGTAAAATTTAACAGGTGCTCCATAAAACTATCGATAAACTAATAAAGCAACGTTTCCAATATTATTTACCTGTTTCTCTATAGCGTCTCTGGAAAAAATCACTCGTCCAGGTCGTACCTACCGTATTACTCGATTTGAAATACTCACTAAATCGAGGGTTGCTATAGGATATCAATAAAATGTATATAAATAAATACGATGGAGAGAACCAACTGATACAATAGATTAATTGAATGTTTTTATTATTCGGCGTAATGTTCAAACAGCCCGATTTTAATACTACTAATAATAGACGGATAGCAAACAAGCAGACGGTCAGCCTGATGTAAAGCGGTTACCGTAGTCTATGAACGCTAGCAACAAAAAGAATGTCGCTAGCGCGTTGCTACCCCCGCTGTCAACACAGCAACTCCTCATCTTCTGGTGGCCTCACTCACTCGCAGGAACACAACAACCCTCCAGAGCGTTGTTATTTGGTTGTGTGAGGTGGAAGTACTTTCCCAGTCGGGCTAACGTCGTGGAGGTCCATATTGACTCACATAAAAATCTTATTCCTATTTTTTATTTTACTACCGATTTGTGTTCATAATAATCATATTATAACTCTTCATATCTTATTCCTCACACTTTTTTGTTCATAATTTTTTATTACTATTGGAACTCATAACAGATACTCGTATTTAGTTATCATATTTTTTTTATTAATACTGTTATTACTAAGAAAATGTTCAACTCATAATCATTTTTTCGGGTTCTGTCGCATCGCCGGCCGCTGCCGTGGCACGCTAGCTTCACTTGCTCGGCTCGCGCGCTGTAGGATCGCAGTTCTACCTAACACTTGTCCTCCCATCGCTCGTCGTCATACCTATTATTTTTACTACTCTTTTTATTTTTCCCATTGCAATCCAGTGCGGATAAATAACACTTATGATTAAGTAATATATGAAAACAAATATTAGTATAAACCAGGTGTTTAGTGATGTTATGAATTCTGATGATTATGAGTTTCGATCATTAGTATTAAATATTTTTATGAGGTGTGATCATTATGATGTAAAATGGTATGAGAAATATTTTAGGACTTCCGACAATAGGACGTAAAAAGTTATGTGAATAAATGCGCACCCAACGTCGTGCCCTACCTCTCTTTCGCCAGAGCCTCGTCTGTGGATAAGCAGGGTGCACCACGTGCAGGTTATGTTGGCTTTGGTTCTAAAGGTGACATTGAGCCACTTACATCCCAAAATTTTAGTATATTAATAGAGTTTATTGTTCAAAAAATTACAAATAATTCTCGAACAATTTCAAATAATGCGTATATTCTCGAAGTGTAGCGAACCGGTCTATAGTACAAATGAGTGAAGGATGTCGCACAAACAGTTTGGACTCTTCGACAAAAATCATTAATATTGGGTTGAAATTAAGTATAAACTTCTACTGTTTAGTAGTAGTACTGCGTAGTTTTTGGCGTGTATCAAATATTAATACCACAATAAATTAAGTGGCTATTGTACTTAACTTATTATTATGGCAATATATCTAGTTACTATTGATATACGCCAACTTAACGCCAAAAACTACGCTGTTACTGTAATCGCAGTATCTGTGATTACTGTTCATACTATTACCAATAGTAACACATAAAATTTTCGAACTCAATTTGTTTCCGAATCTATGTTTATCTCAATTTTGTAAAAAAAAAATTGGTGTTATCGTAAAGGCGGCAAACTACAGACAGGCGTCAGTTAATCTAGTACTATCAAAAGTTATTAAATTAATAATATATTATAAAAGATACGTATTTTTATCAAATTATAACATGTTGAAGGCAGAACAATTTGACTTTAATTGAATCGATTATGGCAGTGTATAATTCTCGAAACAGAGCACACACGGCACGAAAGCTACGTACTCCCTCGACAACAATGTGCAAAAATTACGAACCTAATAAGAAGTCATAAAAAAGTGTACGAAAGTATATATTCTGTGAAGTGGCTCAGGGTAGTATTTTAGGACCGTTATTATTTTTAGTACATAATAATATGTTTAAATGTACATAAATAAATTGTGCATATTTCTATTGCTGAGATAAACATGGCATTTAACTGACTAAAACAATACAATTTAAAAATGTGAAATATTTTAAATTTTGGAGCGTAACTTGGCTTCTTACTATATATATATATATATATATTAAAATCGTTAGAGCTGATTACGAGTTACAGTTAACTGAGCTTGCAGTTTTGTAAATAGATATGAACACTTGTTTTTGGCCTACTTCATAGCACTACTAGACTACAAAGAAATGTCCTTGCATTTATTGACTGGTAATGATGGACTTATCTAGAAAATATGCTATCTGAAGCAGATTTACTGTGCGTGTCTATATTTAAAATTTAAAAATAATTTATGTACATTGCAAGAAGCGTCGATTTAATCATTTCACACTAAAATATGCACGCTAAGTCCATCATTGGAAGACCTTTTTATACAATATTTCATATAAATAAATATAGAAATTTATTTATGCATAATCACTCAATTGGATCTGTATCAAATATGTATCAATAGTATTCTCAGATTAAAGAAATATAAGAATTCTGTATACTTGTAAATATAATTCGTGTGTCTAGTTTCGTTTGTATTAAGAAAAGGTTTCACTTTTTAAATGTATCTATGTAGGTGTATTTCGATTTTATACAAGACACAAACAAAGTCACCGAGCCAAGCTCGGCGACCTAAGTACTTTCATTAATACGAAAATAGAGTTTATTGTTCAAACAATTACCAATAATTCTCGAACAAATTCGAATAGTGTGTATACTCTCGAAGTGTAGCGAACCGGTCTATAGTACAAATGAGTAAAGGATGTCGCTCAAATGGAATGGACTCTTCGACAAAAATCACTAATATTGAGTTGAATTTAAGTAAACTTATACTGTAGATTAATCACAACATTCGTATAAAAAATAATATCACAATGATTGAGCAATTTACTCATCATATAAAAAAGTTATGAATGTAAATATCACTAAATAAAGAAGTACATTTAGTAGTAGTAGTAAAAAAAGCCTTTTTAACACAAAGCTGCGATATGTTACTTATACTGTGTTGATACATATACACATAGCTATCAAAAAGATAACCATCTTCTTTTACTCTGTTTAATATCTGAACAAAACAATTGATAAACGTTGTCATGAGATAATACGAGTATCTCGAGAAGATCTAGTGGTGACCTATACATAACAATAAATAATTCCTCTAGATAACATTCGATGAAGTGACTATTTTTTACCTCATATTTAATACTTATCAACCGCATTTAATACATATAAATGTCATAATATTCCTAATGTGTAAAAGTTATAAAGAAAATGGCAAACAACAGCAGTGAAGTGGACATTAACACGGATGAAAAGTTAAAATGGTTGAACAAATTGCTTCAAGAATGTTTTACAAGTAATGCTACACACAGCAGGCTGATAATCGACGCAAGTGAACTGCATGATAAGGATGGTGAGTTTATATGCCAATTTTTCATAGATAAGTATAACTCCTGTAAGAAACAATAATACGGTTTTCAATAACAAAAAGCAAAACGGTAAGCTGCGTGTAAATTCGAATATTATATTTATTTCATTTTTAAAAGAAGTGTTATCCGGACGCAGTGCTCCCAGACGCTAAACTAATAAGACTGCGACCATAGTCAGGAAAATAACAACGATATTTAAATAGGAGCAGTCCTAAATCCGTACCTTAATATGTATACCCAGGTTCATCAGTCTGCTCAAATAAGTGAGACCTCCAACAAGCTCGTGGATAAGCAGCAATGTCAACACATAGTGAACACAAAAGAATCTCCAAATGCTCTTTTCTAATCGGCAAAGAGTATCGTATAGAAGGAAAATTGGCATAAAGACTATCGTAAGCCGCCATGCCATGTTTGATAATTATTAGCATAATTCATGTCGTTGTTAAAGTCTCTCAGCACTATGTAGGGATGTCATTCTCTAACGTATATAAAATAGATTCTAGTCTATTTTGAGATGCGGATTCCATAATCCATCACTATCGACATAACCAAAATTCCCGAGTATTTTCCCTAAATCGGAAATATGCTTAAACTTCTAAACTAAATGCCACCATGTTTAACCCAGATCGTTATTCAGTATTGGCTATAACATATAATATATAAAATATTAGGCATCGGCAGTCATGAAACTGATCCACTACAGGTAAAAATTACCCGCAGTTCACAGTATTGGTTACGTTACAAAATATCAGTTATTTACAATTTTTAGTTCTAAATGTTAACATTTTTTTTATTCACTTACCAACACACATGAATCCCATGCGAAAGTTCAAATGTCACCATGTTTTGATATATCCCCGGACAGTTATTCAATATTAACCACAACATATTTTTGGGCATCGGTAGTCATGAAACAGATCCACAAAAGATAAAAATTACCCTCAATCTACATAATAAGTTTCGTTACAAAATATCAATTATTTTCACACACACAGAACACAGCTTTGAGTCCTGGCACGTATCACTAAGTTCGTGTTTTCGGCTATATGTACATACTTATAATGATTACTTGTTCGGTGGTGAAGGAAAACATCGGAAGGATACCCGCACGTCCAAAAAAAGACGTAAGTATTTCGAAAGACGGGTGATCTTACCTAAGAAGTATTTGTTTTCCTTCTGAGTGGTGGAGATCTAATGACAGTAGTTCCATGTAAAAATAGTATTTTTGCCAAATCTAGGCTTAGGTAGCGGACCCCGCCGATTCTCATGGATTAGGAAACGGGATAACGCTGAGAAACATAAAGTATCTATTCATATCACTACATCCAGTCAACAACATTGTCAATGCACTATACGTACTGACATAAAACATCTGTATAGTAATAATATGAAGTTATAACAAAATATTTATTTATTACCTTGGTTAGTATAAAATTGGTTTGGTGTATAATATTGGTGTATAAAAAGTAGAGTAACAATGTATTTAACATTGTTACTCTACTTTTTATACATGTACTAATTTAGATAATACTTTTATGAAGCATGGAGACTTTTAATTTTTTAATGAGGCTGAACGATTACATACGACCAATGCCTCGAAACTGGCAATAAATATTTTATATTGAAGACCAAACAAAATATTACCCATTTTCATGTTATTTTTGACGCGCTTTTAAAATTAATGTGCCTAATAATTTAAAATTCAAAATATATATAAATACATTACATTGAATTCACATTGAATGTTAAACTATTCATGTTTGGCGCCGTTGCGCGTGTCGAAATCAAACAAAAAAAGAAAAATCGAACACGCAGGTTAAGCAACGTCTACCGCAGCCTGTCTATGAATGGGTTTATCTATCTCGAGTTCCTCCGTGCCTCGGTGGGCACGTTAAGCCGTCGGTCCCGGCTGTTGTCGATAGATGACAGTCGTTAAGCTAAGTCAGTGGCCATCGGGCGGCTTGAAAACACTTGTAAGTAAGCTCTAAACCCTTTCGGTTCAAGGGAGAGTATCCCTGCACTAAATGTTTGCCATATTGAGTATGTGAAAGTTTAGGACTACGAACGTCGATTAATTACATACTACTATTGAATTAAAATACACTAAAACAAAGACAGACAGCACCTCATTATAATTTAAAACCAAAAGTTTGTTATGATGTCATACACGGACGTTATAAACACTGATACATTAAATAGTTTCGGAAAGTAACACTTAATACCTAGTCGATTTAATTTAACATATTATACATACAAAACCTAAAGCTAATAAATTCACTCTGGCGGATAAAACATCTGAACTGATGATGCAGAACTGACGTTTTAGAGCATTTTATACGTATGTTTCATTTCGATCGCTCTAAATTTAGTATATCGACAGGTACATCTTAACAGAAGAAATAATTAATTGATTTTGTTTTCCAAACTTCACACAATGAAGTCTAAGAAATATGCCGGTAATTCTCATAATAAGGCTTTCACCAAAAAACGTTAATTACATGTAAATATGCCTCTACATTGACCGAAAAAAAAGACTTTTCCAGCTATATCATATTTTGATTAGTTGTGTTCAAGACGATGAGTCTGTTTGTCTTTGTCCGGGTGTTTTAAGAGTGGTGGAGCGTATCAAAGCAGCCATCTGGGGAAGGTCCTCCACCTCACAGAAAAGCGCAGTCATATAATACCTCCCTGAAGGGTTGTTGTGTGCCTGCGTGTGAGTGTGGTAACACAGCAGCTCCTAAGGAGTTGCTGTGTTAGCAGCAGAGGTGGCAACGCAAGATGCTTAAGGTAACCGCTTTACATCAGGTGGGCTGTATGCCTCCCGACTTTGTATGAAAAAAGCGATGTTGTGCTCATAACTTTTTTTATAGTCTAACTATAAAAACAAAAAGAAAGAATTACGAAACAGATATACAATGTAAAAGTAGATGGATGTAAAAGCCGAGGAAGACCAATCCTTACCTACCATGACCTTGGCCGTGATTTATCAGAAGGTGATAGAAACCGGCGAGCGTGCGAGTTAAATCCGAGCAATGAATGTTAAAGAAGCGAGTGAGGTGTGTAAGGGTCGACTCGCCACATGACGCTCGTTTCTCTCTGCCTACTTATTTAACTTTATTACTATCACTTATCAATACTAAATCATTTATAGTTCGGTATACGCTGGCAAAAAAAGGAAACATCACACATTAGCATTGTATGTACTAGTGTAAATAATTAATTTAGATAATTATTTTAGCAATATATTCAAAAACTGTACTAGTGGACGTATGAATAAGATAAATTGCACTATTTAAATCGTTTCGTTCTTGGCCTTGCTGAATACAGTGTGTGTAGTATGTGTGTATTCCGATGATCACAGTACTGTTGCAAATACTCTATACCTATTCGTCTCCGCCCCAACACTCCACAGCGACACCGCACTCGACGGATACGAGTACGAAGATTTAAGACTTCTACGCGGTACACTAGTTGTAGTAGAGTAGCCCAGGTATAAGGACTCTTATCTTCATAGATCAATCGGTCCTTCAGGCATGAACTCGCATGTTCAGATTATTTAACCGAAGCGATCTTAAGCTGAACTTTGACCTCACTACGGGACCTTCAGGTGCTTACTGCTGTAACGCTTCACGCTCGCCCCTCAAATACGATGACTAAAGTTTAAGAAATATATATGTAGATTGGAAATGAATTCGTGAAAGCCGAATTGTAAGTATCATACATATGACCTAGGTCGTAGCAGTGTAGTCGGAATTCCGTTTCACCGTATCACGAGTTCGATAGCATCTGAACGACTTTTGTAACCTTTATTAGCTTAGCACTATTTTCAAGAAAACTACTAGAAAGTTGCAACGAATCACAAATATAGTAGTAAACTAGTTACATTAACTAAAACTTCACTCCAAATCCGTTGCGGCGTAGACAGAGAAAATCGAGCGCCACCTGACTCGGTCCTTAAACACCTCACTCGCATCTTTTCCATTCATAGCTGTTCTCATGCACGCTCGTCGGTTTCTAGAGGTCCTGTCATCACCATCTGATAAAACACAATCACGTTCACGTTCACGATAGGTGGTTAACATATGCATGTTAATTGTTGAACAAAAGCACGAAAAAAGAAATGTGAATAAACCAAGAGAAAAGGCGATATCCGAAACTGAGCATCTATCTATCTACAAATATCATAACTTCACGCCAAAAGCCTTGCAGGGTAGGCAGAAGTTGTGTGTAAAAATATATAACACATTATGTTCTTGACATAGAATTCAACAAGCGTTCCTTTTAGAATAATTTACAAAAGATAACATTGGATTGTTACAAAAGTAATCGAGTGACTCTTAAAACTATTTCCGAGTCCACTCTCAATGAATGTCCGCTCTCAATTGTACAAGTACGCTTAAATTACTTATTTTCACGCTACTGTCCAAATAGATATCAGAGAGTACTACCGTACCGAGTGCACCCGTATAGGAAAAACACGACAAACTTGGTTTTTACATTGCAGAACTTAGACGCTACTCATAATGTAACAACTTACGATCAGAATG
The DNA here is from genome assembly GCA_947507595.1 of Pyralis farinalis. Lineage (NCBI taxonomy): Eukaryota > Metazoa > Arthropoda > Insecta > Lepidoptera > Pyralidae > Pyralis > Pyralis farinalis. The sequence continues at coordinate 18,763,555 of OX382265.1, read as the reverse complement.
GATCGAATCTTGTTTTTTTTATGATTAGGTAGCACCCAACAGTCGTATCGTGAAAAGCCGGCGAATTAATTTTTAAAACATGAGTGTATTCAAACCCAGTAAGCTCGTAGTACTCGCAGCGAGAACCCCAGTGCTATCAGTCTAAATCTATGCGTAACGTACGTTTATAGTGGATCGGATCGACTTCATTTTTGCGAGAAGTCATTCAGGTTATGTCTGTCTGCATTGATAATGTAACCCTGATTTTATAATTAATTTACGTTATATTTTTTAACAGAGAGTACGAGTGAGACGTGCCCACGGACGTTCGACGGGTTTGCCTGTTGGGATGAGACGCCCGCAGCGACTACAGCCTATCAGAGTTGTCCCGAATTTATAATTGGATTTGATCCTCGCCGCATCGTTTACAAAAGGTATGTTAGTCTTTTCTCATCGTCCTGCACTTAGATAAGATAACGGCAGGTTTACGGACCAGGATATTTACGGGAGTAGCTCAATCGCCTCTCTTAACAGGTAAACTGAAGCCTCTTGCAACATGACCCCGTTCAGCAGTCAGTCCGTTCCGAAACACCCATTCTTGCACTTCATAAAGTATATTGATGATATATGTTCCAGAAAATTATGAATTTTATAACTTTTTTATCCCCCCAGAAGTTTACTGGGCGAAAAATCAGAAATAACAAATTATAAATGGTTTGTTATGTTCCTACAAGTTTCTGAGGTTACTAAATAAGCTCCTGAAGAGTTGCTGCTAGTATCAACCAGGACGTATTCTTATTAGCCTCTCCAGATCATATAAAAAATGTATCTCTTGCATGGAATGAACTAAATTATGCGCTAATCTTAGCGAAAACGTTACGGTACCATTGCTAATGCACCTTTGCAAAAGCACGCGTTGTTGTAAAGTCCTCTTCCGGTTCTGTACCAAAAACGAAATTTCCTGACTGTACTCTTCTACTCGAATGGAGTCCTCGAAGTCTGTACCCAGCCCGGTATATTCAAGTTGAATTTATACTCGTTTTATTCATCTTACCTATCGAAGTAGTAGATACTACGTATATTGTGTCATTTGTTACGCAAAGCTTGCCTGATGAGCAGCAGAGTTTGTTTGTTTGGACGCGCTAATCTTTGTTTGTAATTACCAGTCTGATTTGAAGAACTGTTTTTACATGTAATAGCCTAATTTTTGAGGAATATTATTTCTAATTCTTCAAATCAGACTATATATATATATATATGTATATATATATTATATTTTATTATATATATTATATTTTCATATGTGTGTGTGTGTATATATATATATATATGTGTGTGTGTGTGTGTATCAACATTAAAAAACTTTGTTTGGTGATGGCACAAAAATAAATTAAAAAACTGGAACCTGACTACGAAAACGTAGGAAAATAATAAGTGGTTTATTCAGAGGTTAGTTAGAGGTCACTAGGTTGTATTTGTTATACATTTTCTCGATTCTCATTACCTATCGATATATTGATGTTCTACAATTAAACACCACCTAGAATATTAAGATTCTGTAAAAGGAGGTTCTTTTTAATTACCACTAACTAATTATTTTATAATTTTCCGTGATCTGCTTTGATTATATTTTCATATCAATCATAGTATGAATAAACAAGTTCTGTTAATGGATTATAATCGTGGGAATTATGTACCTAATAGTTTTCTAGGTTTTAAATCAATGCTAAACAGCCCGAACTTTTGGTTCTAATTACCTTGCAATTGGTAAATATGTTACTTCCTGAATCCGCCGCCATAGCCATCTATAAATATCTAATTAAGAAATTCTCATAATCAGATTATGCATCGTTAAAGTCTAACAAAAAATGAACTGGTGGTATGGTAGTCATTCTCCACTAGCTCTCCTTCATCAGATTCTGATGAATAATCAAAATTATTCTATATATCTACAACTTCACGCCAAATCTCTTGCGGGGTAGGCAGGGGGAACTAAATGCCACATGACCCTGTGCTTTAACATTCGGAGCAGGCACATGCACGCTTGCAGGTTTCTAAGCTCCTGGGATCACCTGCTGATAAAACACGATCAATTTGGTAATTGTAGGTAAGTCTTAGTCTTCCTCGGCTTCTACATCCCTCTACTTTCACGTTGTATATCTGGATCGTGATTCTTTCTTCCTACATTCTTTCTACACGTCTGAATCAACAGAGCATGTCTCTTCTTATTTTTACACCGAAATTCTCTTTAAGACTTACAAAATGTTTCTTACAAAATTATTCAATACTTTATCTGTTGATACTCGTAGATAGTCTGCCTGTTAAAGTTGAAATTGAACGAAATTGAAGTTGTTGGTTGTCAATTTGATGTTCTCTGACTGTTCTTTATCGACAAGAGTATAAAATATACTCTAAACATTTTCGGTTGAAAAAAGAATTGACATTAAAATTTACGTCGATTTCTCCCCGCGCTTTTGACGAGTGACATTGTTGTTAAAGGTACTTGAAATTTTTACAATTCAGTATAAAATTAGTTTTATGTGACAAGTTCGATAGTATTTTGTAACATAAGTGCTAGTGAAATTATACAGCAATGAAAAAACTCAAATATAACACATTTATGCACTTTTTGGAAGACGGGAATAAGTTCATCAAGAAAACCTTGTTTCCCTAACTTTGACACTGGCATAAAGTAACAAAAAGTAGCAACACTATTGCCATATATATATAAAAAAAAATGCGTCAAAAGCAATGATATTGAAGGCTTTGTGATAATGACGACTGAGTGTATTGTATATTAACAGATAAACATAAGACACCCTTGCTACATGTCAGCATGATGCTTTTTTTATCCGCTTGCCTGTATATGCCTAATGGCAAGCAGTTAGCCTCCACAGGTTTTTATAGGCATGCACGGACTACGATACGAGGTTATTCAAATCTACGAATAAATAATAAGTCAGGAAATGTAACTGCACTCGCTGAACTGCACTCAAAAAATGACCCAAGGAAAATCGTGTACAAGTGGGCAGGGCTTAAAAGTTGTGTACACGCGTCACTTAGTCGAATATTTTTCACGCAAGCGAGCACACGACGAATCTTTGTGTACGTTTTCGTTTTTATCACTGTAAATCAACTAAAAATCATCATGATAGGTTGTGTTGTGAAGTGGTGCAGGGGCCATAATAGATTTAAACGTCCTGGGATTGCTCAAATATATTTATAATCAAAAATGTTCAAATACGCAATGAAATCGAGATTGTCAATATTATGCCAAATGAAGTCAGTCAATTTTGGACTTTAGTAGGATCTTTTTTTCCTCTTGATAAAATATTTAAAACGATAAAATTATCAAATATATTTTTATAACTAATACATTTTGCTTATTTTATTTACTTTTAATTTTCCTACCGATTTCGTTCGCCAAAATAACTGGATAGCTGCAGTTAGGTAGAAAGATGTCAGCTACAGAGGTCAGACCATAGATAACAGAAGGGTCAGATGGTAGTCGCTCCAATATAAGCTGGACTCTCGCCAAATCAACATGTAACCCACTCCAGGGACTCCAGGCTCCGTAGTGGATGCAACCGCGATTTACCGCTTGAAGAAGAAGGATATTTAAACTCATCGTTCAAATAACTACTCAGCAGGAAATCAAACCCAGGACCTATGCGCAGAAAATAGCTACACTGCTAACTAGGCCATAGGCCATTTGACGAGCTCGGTGGCTCAGTCGTGAATGACGCGACTTTGACACCAACGCTCGTGGGTTCGATTCCCACACAAGGCAAACTCGTGTCATTCACGATTGAGCCAGTGAAATAGCTATATTGCGTACATCAAGTTTCTTAGGGCCCAACATGACATTCTCTGTCTTTTTTTTTGCGCTCAATCATAAATTCATCACGGAGGTAATGTTGATATTAACTCCGGTTCAGGGGCGCCGACTCCGTGGGTGCTCGGGGGCTCCAGCACCCACGGGAGGGAAATTGTGGGTGCGGAGCACCCATGACGCTAGACATCATTATATAACTAAAATAATCCTCATTATCTGTTGTTCAAGTTCTCATTATTTGGTTATTCTAGTAAGCGCTTGCTTGCTTACTAGAATGTGTGCGACGCGTCCTAATGTGATCTCAGTTCCCACCAGATACTTTTGATGTAGAGCCGTTTTTTTGTTTTGGGCAGGGCAGTCTTTGGGGGACGCCTATGTCCAGCAGTGTACGTCTTTCGCCTGAAATCATGATGATGTACCTAGTCATCAAAATAGCATGAGCACCCACGAGGTTTTCCAGAAGCCGGCGCCCCTGCTCCGGTTAACATTAAAGGCTGTGTAATAAGGCTGTAATATCTAATTCATAACGTCGTAAAGTTATGCTCGATATCATCGTTGTTACTGTACGTGACGCACCCTGCTAGTTCACAAAAAGCTCTGGCGAAAGAGAGGCAGTGGGCTATTTCGATGCTGTCTTTTACCTGGAGAAAATACTTTTATCTCCCTAGTGAAGTAGATAGAAAGAACCGAGCGCCACGTAACTAGGCCCTTACGTATCTCACTCGCTACTTTAACATTTTCGTGCATTCTAACTGACCGCAGCTAAATGGAGAATTATTGAGTTCTTGCGACTGAGTAAGCTTACCAGTAAACTCCCGAGAAGTTGATTCGTTAGTGGCAACACGGGAATGGTAATTGCCAGCGTTCATAGGCTTCAGTAATAACTTGGCATTAGCTGGGCCGTAACGATAGTTTAGATAGCTCCCAATGTTATATAAAAAAGTCGAAAAGTATGCGTAAGATATGCATACATACATAAGCATATATCGACACGTAGCACGTATCGACCAGATTTTATGAGTTCTTTGTAGCTATGTCAGTTTTATAGAACACCATAACATAAACAGAGTGCTCCATACCGGTCCTTTATACAGCAAACACTTAGTGTTTTGGAGGCAACCTCATAAACTTCTTTATTCATAGGCCAAGCGACCTTGCTGGATAAATCTAATAAGCGCCCCTGAATCGTAACATCCACGTATATTGTACTTATATGGCAGAATATTTGGAACACATTTTTAGGGTGTATCAAAGCACCTTTTCTAGGGAAGCCGCAGCCAAATAAAAACTCACTGGGCGGTTGTTGTGTTCCTGTGAGTGCGTGAGTACACAGTAAGCTCCTAAGGAGTAGCTATGTTTATAGCAGAGGTGTTGAGTGATAATTAAAATTCATAGACTGCGGTAACCGCTTTGCATCAGGTTGGTCATATGCTTATGTGCCTTCCAACGATGTATAAAAAAACATAGAACAAATCTCTCAAATCAATTTTTTGTAATCTGTTTCGTTACCTTAAGGTTGCCTCGAAAAGATTGCTTTTAGCAATAAGGCCGCCTTATTATATAGTACATTGCTATAATTGTAAAAATCTTTTTGAATGTATTTTCAAATATCTGTATTATGCATATAAAGTGTATTTCATCTAAATATCTATCTAAATGGGTCAGCTGCCCTTTTTGTTAAACATCGGGAGACATATAAGTATACGGTCCACCAGATGTAGAGTAGTTAAAGGAAGTATCTCTTGCGCATTGACACTCTGTTGCTAATACAGCAACTCCTTAGGTACTTACTATTAACCTCGCTCACTCGCACGAATACAACACTACAGGGAGTTGCAATATGGCTCTTTGTCATACCACGCCTCTCAGCTAATTAACAAGTACGGCCCTGCCTAAAAAGCCGCAGGACACAGCTTTAATAATAACCTTCCGAACTGAGGATAGGCAGTACCTCCTCTTTACAGAATACTGCAGAAAATAACAGTGCCTTGTTGTATTACAAGGCACTGTTATTTTCAACTCTAAGTGTGGCGAATAAATTTTCTTTAAATACTCGACTCCATAATTAATTGCACGCTATAATAGCGAACTTTTTTAACCTGGTGATTAACTTACTATTCTTGCTAGTAAGTTAATCACCAGGTTGTTAGGGAGTTAATTACTCATTAACGGAAGCAACTGATGAGCGATACAATTTTTTTACGAATCTACGAATGATACAGTAACCGCTTCGCATTAGACGAATATGTTTGTTTGGGGACGCCCAACGTGTTTGTTAAGCTGACCATCAAACTGACATGTTATTAAAATTTACTGCTACAGTTAGCCTGTTTACAAAGTGTTATTTCATATGAATAATGATACAATAATATATTTGTCTGTTTACTTCACACACTGGCATAAGTTTAACCAAAACATCCAAGAGTTAGTTGCCATACACAGATATAGTTTAATATCAGATTATAGTATATACAGGATCAGAGCAGTAATAGCGCAGTGGATAAGGAACCGATGACGAGCTCGGTGACGCAGTGGTGAAACGCGCTGTTACGCTACTTTGACACCAACGCTCGTGGGTTCGATTCCCACACAGTACAAACATTTGTGTGCATGAACATGTCTGTTTGTATTGGTCTGGGTATTTTCTATGTATAATAAGTATGTATTTACAAAAAAAATGTATTTACGTATGTTTATCAGTTTTCTAGTACCCATAACACAAGCTTCGCTTACTTTGGGGCTAGATGGCGCTGTGTAATTTGTCCTACAATATTTATATATTTAACCGACCTGTTGAGCAAGTGATCCTCGATTCGAATCGAGGCGCGGGCATGTACCACTGTATTCGAGTTTTCGGATTCATATAAGTACATAATTATTGCTAGCTCCAAGAAAATATATTTCGAAACACGTGTGACCTATGGTTTTCCTGGTTCTCCTTCTAGGTTATGGAGGTCTGACAGCAGTCGCTCCATGTAAAAATTAATGTCGTCGCCAAATCTTTAGGCTTAGGTAGCGGACCCCGCCAATCCTAATGGATTAGGAACGGGATAATTTGAAAAAGTAGAAGTATCTATATACACTTTCGGTTCTCTCTGCCTACCCCTCAGGTAGCTTGGCGTGAAGATACTCCACATGCAAATATGTATTTTATTTTTTTGTTTAGTCTAGCTACTAAACAAAAAAAAAAGAAAATTGGTTTCGACTTTGCCTATTTATGTGCAGTGTTACCCATTACCCATTACCCATTCGGTTGAAATTCGATAAAATTAATATTGAAAATATGTACAAAATATATGACGAGCTTAAGCGCCTTTTAATTAAAATTTTGGAAGCACAGGAAAAAATTGCATGTCTCTATTTTTTCCAATTCGTAAATCTTTGCTTAAAATTTTCAATAATAAGTATGGTCGAAATTCGACTAAAATCCGCAGCACGAGAAGATAGAAATATTATAAACAAATATTAGAGGCCCTAAACATTTTTCCTGAAATTCAAAATAAAAAAACTAGATTATAAACCTAAGGATCTAACAATATTTCCAAATATAATAAGATTAAGATATTTGGCAGTATACTATTTATCAAAACCATAACTGTTCTCGAAGTATTGAGAGAAACCTTCTGTCACATTCAAAATTTAATTATAATTATCAAAAGTTTGTCGGGAAGTTATAGACAAACAGACACATAATTATAAATATTAATGATAGCGTTTTTTTTTCTAAGTGTGGCGAATAAATTTTCTTTAAATACTCGACTCCATAATTAATTGCACGCTATAATAGCGAACTTTTTTAATTGCAATAACGGGCAGATACTTTTATAACATTCTTTAAAACTAAACAATATAACGATTAAAACTTAAGAATGTAACTATCAAAACTTCGTCAATAAAATAAATAAAACTTAATCAAAGAGTAGTAATGAAAAACTCATTCCAAATTGAAGCAAGCATGAAGATATGAACGTGCCATGCAAGGTGGGGGACAGGCCAAATGTTGATAGCCTATGCGCAGTCCCAATTTCTGATACCACAATACTAAACAACAGCGTTTCATTGCAATGTTCAACTTCAAAATTTCAATTCAAAATACTAACTTAATACGTCGTCTTATTTCAATTGGTTGCATTGTTGGTTCTTCGTAAACTTACTTCTAGTTGGTTTGTTCATAAATTTTCTAGCTTCACTTGGCTTGAACTTTATTGAAGCGAACACTATTGTGTACAGCTTTATTTATTTGTTTGCAATCAACAAAACAAAAGTCCCTAGAAAAAATAAAGTAAATCTAGAACAGGTACATTTGGAACTTCCGAAATACGACTTCTAACGGCACTCAGAAACTACTCGTGGTACGGCTATAGGTTTTGAGGTGTGATTCCAACCACTCGATTCTGAGTGTGAATTTGGCTTTCCTCCTGATCAACTCCACGATCTTCGACCAGCAGAGTGCAGAGTTTGTGGTTCTTACTGGCGTACTTTTACGAAAACTAAAATCTATATGCAAATAAGTGAAAACAGTGTGTCCTCTCTTGTTTGCCGATTTTATTATTGAGAAGCCCGCGGCTTCGCACGCATGTGATTTAGGCTTGCGATTTAATTTTCGTACAGCGCCATCTATTGACCTTTACAGGAGGCAACGTATATGTATTTTATTTCTATTACATAAAAAATGTGTAGTTATTTTATGTTACAAAAAATACGTATTCTATAAAAATAATAAAAATAAAATTGCAATGTCCCCCGAAGGGGAAGATAGTTCCCCCTAATTTTATCAGTTTTTCATTTTTTACGTAGGAATCCTAAACATTTACGGGATAAAAAGTACCCTATATTCTGCTCTGAAGAGTCCTCTACCTATCAGTGAATGTCCCGTTAAAATCGGTTCAGCCATTTCGAAGATTAGCCTGGACAAATGAACAGACAGACAGACAAAAAAGTTAAAAATGCGTATTTAGGCTTTGGGAACGTGAAAATAATAATATGAGCTTAAGATAAAGGCTTTATTTTGAAATCACAGACAGACACTTCAATTTATATATATGTATAGATTTAATTATTTTGTTTTGTTCAATTGACGAGGTCTTTCAGTGAAAAATTTGGAAATAGTAAAAAGTTTAGCAACCTATTAATTCATAATTTTTATTTCTACGTCGGGTGGCATGTGATCATATGGCTCACCTGATGTAAAGTGGTAGCTTTTACCAGTGACCTCTCTCACTCACAAGAACACGACAACTCTCCAGGAAGTTGTTATTTGGCTCTGGTATTCTGTGATGTGACTACCTCTCTTAAAACACTCAGACCAAACCAAACAAACATGTTCACGCACGCAAATATTTGGCCCTGTGTATTAATCGAACCCACGAGTGTTCGTGTCAAAGTTGCATTACGGTTAGTAATGCTACTTTGCTGCGCCACCGAGCTGCTACAATTTCCTTAAATTTTTAATAATGATTATGGTCAAAATTTGTGTTCATTTGTGAACTAGTATGTATTAATAGCTTAGATTATAAATGTAGATAGTTGACGTGGTGGTTGTTTCATCTGTGATTGTTTCATACGTCACTCGGCTTCGCATTCGTCAATCGGTTCTTGTGGCAAAACATGACTCTCGTTGTATAAATGAGAAGAAGATATATAAATAGGTAGGTACGAAGAACTCCAAATTCGACAAACAAACAATTTGCTCATGGAAGACTCCTGACTACGGTACGAATCAGGGGTCTTCCATGATCAAATTGTTTGTTTCTGTATACAATCATTACAAACGTATTTGTCCATAAAGCGTCTTTTGCAATTAATAACACAGAGAGCTACTTTGACTATTAAAGGTACAACATTTTTTCAATTTTATTAGTAGCTCAAGCTAACAAATTTGAAAAAGTTCAGTCCAGTTTATTCATTATTTAACTACACATCAGCAGTCTTTTAATTAGCAATAAGCTTATATACTTTACTAAGCTGTTAGACTGTCGAATACTAAATAAATAAATAAAATAAGATATTAAGCTGTACTATCTGATGGAATGCTGGTGGAGGCACATGGAGGATTCCGAAACGGAAGGAGATGTACGGATTAAGTTTTCTCGCTGCGCAATGTCATGGAGAATCATCTGGTCATAGACCTGAAGGTTTTGTGCGGTTTTGTGGATCTTAAGATAGCATTTGATAGAGTTGTGCGAAAGGAACTGTGGGACATATTGCCGAGATATGGAATAAACGGTGCACTGCTCCGTGCTGTGCAGTCCTCTTACAAGGATTGCTCAGCATATGTGCGAATAAATGGCAGCATGTCACCCTGGTTTGATATCAAATTGGTATCAAACAGGGCTGCATGCTGTCTGCTAGGCTGTTTATTCTATATCTCGATAGTTGTCAACAGAGAATAAGATCGACGAATGCAGGATTACGCATGGGTGACCTAGTGGTGAACTGTCTGCTTTATGCAGACGATGCTGTGCTACTCGTATTAGCAGAAACACCATCCGTACTCCAAACACTGGTCACAATTATGTAAGACGATTGTAAGGAGAAAGGCTTACTATTGAATGTGAAGAAGATATAGATAACGGTATTTGAAAGAGAAGAAACCAGAACCAATGTCAGGATTACGGTCGATGGTGGTGGAACAAGTGAATTAAATTGAATATCTCGGATGCTCTTTCAGCAGGGATAGAAGGTACACCGCTGATGTGAAAAGACGAGTGTCCTCAGAATAGAGAGAGTGAATAGAGTAAAAGACCAGAAGGCGCAACTCGCTATATACAATGCAGTGCTGGTCTCAACGCTTACTTATGGAAACGAGAGCCGGGTATGGCAGAGAGAGAGAGAGCATGAAAGTAGGATAATGCGATTGAAATGCGAGCGTTGCGCAAAATTTGTGGCGAAATGCTTGTATGCTATAATCGTAATGATGATGTAAGGAACATAGTTGGTCTGAAAGAGACTGTGAGGGTGTTAAAACAAGAAGAGGCATGCTCCGTTGGTTCACACATATAGATAGAATGCAAGAAATAATTTTACGAACCAGAAATACAATGCGAAAGTAGAAGGATGTAGGAGTGGCGGAAGACCAACACTTACCTACCTACAATGACCAAATTGATAGTGTCTTATGGGAAGGTGATGCCAGGAGCCTTAGAAATCGGCGAGCGTGTTTAAGAAGAGCAATCGATTCTCTCTGCCTACCCCGCAAGGGATTTAGCATGAAGTTACGGCAGTAAAATTGAGCCGTACTAGTTTATACGTAACAATAAAATATTAAAATGTTTTATATTATATTTTATGAAATAAATAGTTCGCCCTTAACGGGCGAACTATTTATTTCTTCTTATTTTTTATTTATTACTTTCCAGCAACATACAGAAAATATACATAAAAAGCATCTATATTTATCAGCCGCCATTCATCAATTTCATCCAGCCCGTCTGAGGAAGTCCCCAGAAGGGTTGCTTTGATGCGCCATAACAGGCGGATAGGAAAAGAAACATTTTAAAAGAGGTCTCTTTTCCTAATCCATAAGGATTGGTCGGACCCGCTACCTAACCTAACGGACTTGGCGAAGATACTGAGTTTGATTTGAAGCGACTGCCCTCAGACCTCCACCTTCTTACCTCACGAATGGTGGAGATCTGTGAACACACATATTTTGAACATAAAATTTCTTGTATCTGCGGATTTTCCTACTATGTTTCCCTTCACCACCAGGCAAGTGATTATTATGAAAATGTACATAAATCATAATAATATTTAATAAAGTCATTAAATAAATGTTAATAAAGTCGTTATCATCTACTAGGCTATCAGTGATTGTTTGAAATAGGGTAAAATTCCTTTTCGCAAAAAACAATATAGTACTTTGTACTTTGAAAAGCAGTGGGCTTTTCTCTCTTGAAGCCCAGGGTCACGTCAAATCAAATCAAATCAAATATATTTATTGCGAATACGGGTACATAATTATAGTGTTGGAAAAAAAAATGTTATAGAACTTAGCCATATTCTACCAAAAGGCATGCAACATTTCATATTAAAATTAGATATATCCAATGTCAACCAAATACAGAATCATTAAATTGTACATAAACAATCAGGATGTTAATAAATCAGGATTAGATGTCATGTCAATCAATTTAAAATAGTGCAATTATAAATTAGAATTGAATATAACACATTTCCAAAATGACAAATTATTACATTGATATAAACAATTTTTTTTTTATGAATTTACATATTTGTCCCGACACTCAATTTGTGCAATAAAACACAATTTGTACTTTTGGCTGAATGGAACACAAAATAATGATAAAAGGAATCAAAACTTATCGGTTAGAAATTCTTGAGTCGAGTAGTATGATTTTTGTATTAATATGCTAGATAGCCTTTTTTAGGGTTCCGTACCCAAAGGGTAAAACGGAACCCTATTACTGAGGCTCCGCTGTCCGTCCGTCCGTCCGTCCGTCCGTCCGTCCGTCCGTCTGTCACCAGGCTGTATCTCATGAACCGTGATAGCTAGATAGTTGAAATTTTCACAGATGATGTATTTCTGTTGCCGCTATAACAACAAATACTAAAAAATAGAATAAAATAAATATTTAAGGGGGCTCCCATACAACAAACGTGATTTTTTTTACCTTTTTTATAGATAATGGTACGGAACCCTTCGTGCGCGAGTCCGACTCGCACTTGGCCGATTTTTTAAATATTTGAAGACTTTGTGACGTACGGATATGATCAGGCAATTTGTTATAAATTTTTGTAGCCATACATAGTATACTTTTGCTCTTTAGGGATGTTCGACTATGTGGCGCACAAATTTTATCATTCTGTCTAAGAGATTTGAAATTTTTGAACCTATTCATATTTTTCCTTACAAAAACAGCAACTTCATAAATAAACAAACAGGGCAATGTAAAAATTTTTAGATTTTTAAAATGTTGTTGACAGCTTTCCGTTTGTTTGAGTTGGCATATAGCTCTTATGCAACGCTTTTGTGCCCGGAACACTGTTTCCCTATTTGTCGAGTTACCCCAAAATATGATACCATATCTGAGGATAGATGCCACATGAGCCTGATAGGCGGTTACCGCTGTAGAGATATTAACAATTTTACTTTTATATATATTTTAACGTAATGGCTGTTTGCTGGATCTATTCGAAACTTTTGTACAGTGGAAAGTACAATTAAATCATCTTAAAACTGGTACTAAACGCCACCTGCGTAAAAAGTCGAGCGTAAAAGAAGAATAAGGTGTCACCAAACTGCTAGTTAGCTCTGAAGTTGTTTCGCGTGATTTCGCACAGGAGGACAGTCAAGAGGAAATCGTTTCGTTTAATTAAATAAGAGATTTTCCTGACATACTACAGCGTAAGGTTCCTCAAAAACCGTGCAAGTGCGAGTTGAACACGTACACAAAGTGTTCCGCACATAATTACGGTTTAAAAGATATGGTCGTGTGACCGACGTGAGGTCGAACAGACAATAGAGCTTAGTATTAGGGTCCCATTCGCACTCTGGTGTCATAAGGTTCTACAAGGTCAGCCCAAGTTATGCTTCAGGTGATAAATGTAGTATATATAGTAAGTATTAGCCGAGTACTAATAATCCCTCCAGATCTAATTTCAATAGCCCAATAATTTCCGACACATTTGCAATAGTCCCAATACCTGCCGGTACATATTCATGGGTATATTGTCCCATTGATATCCACTGGATCAGGTCATAATGGATATAATACATTACATCAATATTTTTGAAGAGGTGTCTACGGTTTATATCTCAGTGCATGCCTATCAAATGACCGGGTTTAATGCTCGTGATTGAAGTGATATATAATAATAATATTATATAGCTCATGTTCAGAGCTAACTAGAAGTTTAGTGCGATCTTTTTTTTTTGTAGGTACTATATTTGCAAAAAAGGCACCTCAATGAGTAACATCCATTAACAGTAATTCAACTTAAATGTTATGCCTGTAACTGCCATTTTCATTGGGTATTACGGTGGAAACTCTTGGAAAAGTATTTTTTAAGAGGCATGCTCCGTTGGTTCGGACATGTAGAAAGAATGCAGGATGAAGGAATGACGAAGCAGATATACAATGCAAAAGTGGAAGGATGGGATGGCCAAGACTTACCTACCATGATCAACTTGGTCGTGTTCTATCAGAAGGTGATGTCAGGAGCCCTAGAAACCGGCGAGCGTGCATAAAAAGAGCAATGAATATTAAAGAAGCGAGTGAGGTATGTAAGGATCGTGTCGCGCTGCGCTCGGTTCTCTCTACCCCGTAAGGGATTTGGCGTGAAGTTATAGATTAATTAACCATCACAAAAATACGAACTATTTTATTTCTCATCTTTCCAAGATGTGTAATCATTAATAAACCTTACAGTTTTTCTTGGTCCAAACTATCCATAAATGCCAAATTACAATCGTTCTGGATATTGTTGCCACAATATCTCACCATTATCTTGTCATATATAAAAATCAGTCCATCAAAGATAAAATGTTACAGATAAAAATAATTTATTCGCCATTAGGCTCTTACTAGACATGTCTTACATTCTTTAAATTAGATCATGTTGTATCTTATTCATTGTTCATAGTTTTAATCTCTCTTTTTTAATCTACCAGTATTTCGAAAATGCCATTGGCGAAGAAGAAATGCCAAAAGAAACTTGCCAATATGCTTTTTTTTTATTTCATCATCAACATATATAATAGCGGTTAAAAAGTGAAATTGCCCTTTTATAGAAATAGATACTCGTACTTTGAATTGACATTAAACTTTCATGATGTGATTGGGAATGAGATTTTCGAGTGAAACTTTTTTCACATGATACCTTTATTACTTTTCTTTTAAAAAATGTGCAACGTTTGTATTTTGAATTTCAATTGTTTTTTTATTCATCTTAGACGGGAAAGATGGATACTTCGATGAACTGAGTATTTTTTAATACGATTTCCGACGCGGTTGAAACGGCTCGCAATATCTATGCTGCGTTTGGAAAGGAAACCGCTAATGAACGCACCGTGCGTTTTGGTTTAAACGCTTTCGTAATGGAAATTTCGACTTAAAAAAAGAACCACGTAAAAGACTGCCAACGCAGGTGAATAAAGCTGAACTGAAGGAGATGGAGGAAGCCGATCCGAGTCAAACTACCCAGGAATTAGCGGCAGGGATTAATGTTACCTTACCTACAATATTGACTCATTTGCATCAAATCAACAAGATAAAAAAAATATGAAAAATGGATGCCTCATGATCTGACAGATCTGCAGACAGAATCGCTTGAAACTTGAGTTGCCTTGTTGAATCGGTACAGAAATGAAGGAATATTGTATCGAATTGTGACATGTGACGAAAAGTGGATTCTTTACGATAACCGTAAGTGAGAAATGCAATCGCTGACCCCAGGTCAAACGCCACACCAGTGCTCTAAAGCAAAGGTTACCAATAAAAAGATAATGGTGTAACTGTTTGGTGGTCTCTTGATGGCGTTATTCACTATAGCTTTCTCAGGTCTGGTCAAGCAATAACAGCAGATGTTTACTGTGCCGAACTGCGAACAATAATGGCAAAACTGATAGTGAAACAGCCCCGACTCGTGAATCGATCTTCACCATTATTGCTCCGTGATAACGCAAGACGTCACACTGCACTAGAAATCGTTGTAACTCTACAGGAGCTGCAGTTAGAAACTATACGTCATCTTCCGTACTCGCCAGACCTTGCTCAAACTGACTACCATTTTTTTCGTGTTTTTAACAATTTTCTACGTGGTAAAAAAATTTCTTCCCAGGAGGCAGTACAAAATTCTTCTTTCTTGTACTTTTTAGTTCATGTTCAATAAAAGCTTATATTGATAATATATTTTCATTTAATTTATTTCTTTGTTAAATACATAGCTAGTATTATAAAATATATTCAGATGAGAAAGATATGAGATGAGTAAACCGTATATCTAACATTACACATAGGCTACAGTAACCACTTTAAATCAGGTGAGTCATATAATTGCATAAATACATGTTTTATGAAAAAGAACACCTATTTCCTTTTTTCTTCGTTTTCCCTCTACGATTTCTCAATATTAATTAAATTGATGATGTTTGTCTATTTCTAATAAATTTTAACATGCGTCTTTCTTCTTCTATATGTCCACTAACTCCATTCAAAATTAAAATAAATATGAGATTTATTACACATGGTACTCTTATTATTTTAAATTTAAATATAAAATGAGTTGAGAGTTGGGGGTCATGTGCCAGAAGCGTGCTCGTTCGCGACCCCTGCCAATCAGTCGATTGCAATTCTGGACCAAGAGCGCACCGACGTGCGGATTAGGGCGTCCCCCGTAGGCGACGCGCACCGATCCGCCCCCGTCGGTGCGAATACAGCTGCATGCGGCGGTGGGGGCCGCCACCCACCACGCAGCGCCAATTCCGGCGGGACGAGGGGAGCCGAGTGCCGCATAGGCACGTGGAATGTGAGAGGTGGATTGAAAGATAAGACGAATGAACTGATAGACGTAATGAATGATAGACGTTTGGATGCTTTATGTGTGACAGAGACTAAGCGCAAGGGGAGCGACACCGATGATCTGCCCGGTGGTATGATGGCCCTATGGTCTGGGGTAGACCGTGACGATCATGCCAGTGCTGGTGTAGATGTCGTACTCTCCTCTCGCTTAGCCACTGGTGTAAGAGATTACTGTTTGGTAGGGCCTAGACTTCTCTGGGTTCGTATTAAACTGGGCATCACGCGAGTATTTTTGGTTGCAGCATACGCTCCCGTAAGCTCAGCGTGTGCTCAAGAACTGGAGAAGTTTTGGGAGTCTGTGAGGGATGTTCTGGACTTAGTTGAAGGGAACGAAAGAGTGATTATGTGTGGAGACTTGAATGGATGGGTTGGGACCAAGCGATACAGCTATGAAGCTGTTCTTGGTCCGTATGGAGATAAGAGAGTGAACGAAGCAGGTAAGTCTATACTAGATTTATGTATGGAACGAGGCCTCCTCGTGTCGAATACTTTATTTCATCATAAGGATATTCACACGTATACATGGAGAAGGAATGATCAAAAAAGTGTGATTGATTTGATTTTAATAGATAGACGTCTCCGAAATGTTTTAATGGATACAAGAGCCTTTAGAGGCCCCACTCTTGAGACGGACCACTACCTGGTGGTAAGCCGATTTGTGGGCCTTTTTAGGAAGTGGAGGCACTGGCGAGTACGTATCCCTTTCGGAGATCATGAAAGGATAATGAGCGAAAAATTGCAAGATGAAAGTGTAAGGAGAATGTATGTGCATCTGGTAAGTGAGAGACTTGCAAATGCAAGCCTCTCCGACTCAGATGTGGATGATTGTTGGAAAGTTTTGAAAGAAAGTATGGTGAATAGTGCAAAAGAAGCTTGTGGATGCGCAAAGAGACGTAAAACAGCGAAAGGAGATGCCTGGTGGGATGCGGAGGTTGAATCCTCCGTAGCAAGAAAGAGGAAAGCGTGGCTGGATTACGTATCATCTTTGCCTTTAAATGAAAATATGAGAGAAAAGAAGAAAGAAATGTACCGTCTATGCAAGAATGAAACCAAGGCTTTAGTGAAAGAGAAGCGTGAAAGACAAATTATGAATGAGGAAGAGAGGCTGACGAAAAACTTCGAGGCAAATACCAAACTCTTTTGGAGAGAGGTAAAGAAGTCTCGGAGTGGTTCGTCGGCATCCAGAATGGATAAGATAAAGTCTAAAGCTGGTGTCATTCTTGCCAACACTCTGGAAGTGTTAGAACGGTGGAGTGAATATTTTGAGGAAATGTATGAGTATGCCTCGGACGCTGGCAATGAGAGTGAGTCGGATGCTTACTCCACGTTGACGGCGTCCGACGAAGGCATAACTATGGATGAGATCGAATGGTCGATACGAAGCTTGAAAAATGGAAAATCAGCGGGAATTGATCTGATCACAGCTGAGATGATCAAATTAGGTGGCACTTACGTCCGGGACGCCTTCTGGTACCTATGCAACCTATGCTGGAGAACTGGAAGGGTCCCAATGGACTGGAGACGCGCAGTCATCGTGCCCTTGTATAAAGGCAAGGGATCACGCATGGACTGCGCCAACTATAGGGCCATCAGTTTGATCAGCTTAGCAGCAAAAGTATATGGAAAGGTGATTGAAAGGAGAATGAGGGTGAAATCCGATGAAATGCTGTGGGACGCACAAGGAGGTTTCCGAAATGGAAGGGGATGTACGGATCAAGTTTTCTCGCTCCGCAATATCGTAGAGAAGCATCTGGCCATAGACCGGAAGGTTTTCTGCGGTTTTGTGGATCTTGAGAAAGCCTTTGATAGGGTTGTGCGAAAGGAACTGTGGGACATATTGCCGAGATATGGGATTGACGGTTCACTGCTCCGTGCTGTGCAGTCTACTTACAAGGATTGCTCAGCATGTGTGCGGATAGACGGTGGCATGTCACCCTGGTTTGATGTCAAAATTGGTGTCAAACAGGGTTGCATGCTATCTGCTAGGCTGTTTATCCTGTATCTCGATAGTTGTCTGCAGAGAATAAGGTCAACGAATGTGGGATTGCGCATGGGTGACCAAGTGGTGAACTGTCTGCTGTATGCAGACGATGCCGTGCTATTAGCAGATACACCATCTAAACTGCAAACACTGGTCACAGCGATGAAAGACGACTGTATGGAGAAAGGCTTACTACTGAATGCGAAGAAAACAAAGATAATGGTATTTGAAAGAGAAGAATCCAGAACTAATGTAAGGATTACGATTGATGATGAAGTGTTGGAACAAGTAGATGAGTTTGTATATCTTGGATGCGCTTTCAGCAGGGATGGAAGGTACACCGCAGATGTGGAAAGACGAGTGAGTGCTGGGAATAGTGTGAATGGAGCGTTGGGAAAACTTCTTGGCAGTAAAATCCTGAGCCAGAAGGCACAACTCGCTATACACAATGCAGTGTTGGTCCCAACGCTAACTTATGGAAGCGAGAGTTGGGTATGGCAGAAAGAGCATGAAAGTAGAATAAACGCGGTTGAAATGCGAGCGCTGCGCAAAATTTGTGGCGTAAGGCTCGTAGACCGTATTCGCAATGATGATGTTAGAAATAGAGTTGGTCTGAAAGAGAGCGTCGGTGTTAAAATAAGAAGAGGCATGCTCCGATGGTTCGGGCATGTAGAAAGAATGCAAGATGAAAGAATGACGAAGCAGATATACAATGCAAAAGTGGAAGGATGTAGGAGCCGGGGAAGGCCAAGACTTACCTACCATGACCAAATTGGTCATGTTCTATCAGAAGGTGATGTCAGGAGCCCTAGAAACCGGCGTGCGTGCATGAGAAGAGCAATGAATGTTAAAGAAGCGAGTGAGATATGTAAGGATCGAGTCACGTGGCGCTCGGTTCTCTCTGCACATCTCACACGCTTCTGTGATATTCATAGCTCTTTTCATGCACGCTCGCCGGTTCCTGGGGCTCCTGACATCACCTTCTGATAACACGACCAATTTGGTCATGGTAGGTTAGTCTCGGCCTTCCTCGGCTCCTACATCCTTCCACTTTTGCTTTGTATATCTGTTTCGTCATTCTTTCGTCCCGCATTCTTTCTACATGTCCAAACCAACGGAACATGCCCTTTCTTATCTTAACACCGACACTCTCTTTTAGACCTACTCTTTCTCTCACGCCTTCATTACGAACGCGGTCAGCAAGCGTTATGCCACAAATTTTGTGCAATGCTCTCATCTCGACCGCATTTATTCTACTTTCATGCTCTCTCTGCCATACCCAGCTCTCACTTCCATAAGTTAGCGTTGGAATTAGCACCGCCTTGTGTACAGCGAGCTTTTCCCAACGCTCCATTCACCCTATTCCCGGCACTCACTCGTCTCTCCACATCAGCGGTGTACCTTCCATTGCTGCTGAAAGCACTACCAAGATATATACTTGCTCCAATACTACATCATCAACCATAATCCTAGTGTTCGTTTTGGTTGTCTCTCTTTCAAATACCATTATCTTGGTTTTCTTCGCATTCAATTGTAAGCCTTTCTTCATACAATCATCTTTCATTATTGTCATAAAATTACTTTCCACTGACAAATTATTTCGATTTATTATAAAAGAATATCTTACTATCTCTAACTTTGAAATGATTTCATACATTGTTTGTGTTCATTTTTTATTTTAGGCAAATGTCTAACAGAAATTGAGTATTTTTGGCTTGTACTTAGCTCTGATAAAATGTTTAATAGTTACGTCTTTGTAACTCGCTAATAAGCAAAATGCCATCATGTTTATTTATTTTTAAACTAGCCCACGATTTTTTTATGAGTCATTGGTCTCAATGAACTCATTCTCCGTTTTGTATAGAGTTATACATTTTAATGCCTAAAGGATACAGACAAATGTAAGAACAATTACTGGTAAATCAATATTGATATTATTAGTTAACCATAAGGCAGTAAATGTCATATTAAATTATCAACAAGATATCGAGTCCTTCCATTACATTACGTAATAGAGATACTATTTATGTACCGCAGATATCTTGCACAAATATATTGCAGCATTAGAAAAATGGTAATATTAGTACTGTATAAAATTATAAAGTTGTCTACTAAACATTCTACTTGTTTATTTAGGATTCTAATTTATTGGGCATGTGTCGAGTCGAGTGGCTAAATGTATTTGTTTTACGGGCCTGGATTCACTCCTTACAGAAGCCATTAACTGGCAAGCGAGCGGCTAAACAAGCGTCGGAAATATTCAACGCGAAAAATTTAATTTAAAAATACCTTATCTCTGAGGCGACGCGAATGCGACTTGGCCTTGCCACTGCAAGCGGGTCTTACATTATATTAACCGACTGAATAACAGAGGCTTTATCTTCCATTTATTGCCTATTTCCTTAAATCTTAAGTCGTTCCCTTAAGTTATCTCGGGAGTTATGCGTCATTTGTTTCCTTAACTTTCTTATATTGTCTATTATTGTTACGATTATGCAAACCCATGTTAGGCAAAAATAGTATATATATGTGATAAACTCAGTACTATTTTTACGTATAAGTGTATTAAAAATTCATTTTTATTCACCCAATCGCTTTACTTTTATTAAACTTGCTTACCTTTTTTTCCATTTCAGTGAAATCGAATATATCGTAATAAGTTTATCATCGGTATGACGACAAGGACTACAAATTCTGCTCTACATTAGATCTTCAAAATTTGTTTGTAATGGGACAATTTCATGATCCTACGTCAACTGTCGTACTATAGAAACTGTAGAAACATGAAAATTAGTCATATGTTTTATGATTAGTGATTATTGATATACATACAGTAACAGATGGACCGACGGCCAGCAGGACAACAATAGGACATATAAGATTCTTTTTTACTTTGTTGTACGGTGCCCTAAAAGCATGTAATTTGGAGGCTGCCAAATTGGTCAGGTATCTTTT
Source organism: Pyralis farinalis (assembly GCA_947507595.1). Taxonomy (NCBI): domain Eukaryota; kingdom Metazoa; phylum Arthropoda; class Insecta; order Lepidoptera; family Pyralidae; genus Pyralis; species Pyralis farinalis. The sequence goes on along the minus strand of OX382265.1, from coordinate 18,742,263 downwards.
TTGTTACAAGGTCTATTTCGGTAATACCTACTATTTGGAGGAGCGGGGCTTAGAAATATTTTATTCATTACTCGGTAGTAGTTTCGTTTTGCCTTTTTGGTACCTTGCCAATGCAGATCTTTTTTTTTTTTCAAATTTTGATGAGTTACATTACAGCTTTATCAGCCTATCGGTACAATAGCGATGATTTCAAGTGGTAAATGTAATGATATACTTCTGTCACTTGACATTATTGTTGAAATTTTCCAGACATCTTTGTCGATAACATATTTATCTATTATCTACTTATATCTTCACGAAAAGATATCACTTCCAAGAAAAAAAAAAAGAAATTGATTCATAATAATTGTAATGTTTAACCTGTGACCAAAACCAAGATTTTTATTCTTCTTAGTAGTAAGCAGCTAAGGTGATAATACTCGTTCGATACTCATTATGCTATCGGAGTCCAGGCTACAGTAACCACTTCAGTTCAGGCAGGACGTGAACTTGTATAAAGAAAAATAATACAAATAATTATTACGGGACCTTATTAAAAGGTAACCACTCCACTCAAACGTCACCATATTATAATGTCTGTAGGCTAGTTTTTACAATATTTTCTAAATTGTTTATAACTTATCGATTTTAGTTGGTATATACTTAAACTTCAAAGGCATGTGATGTAATATCGAATCCAAAGAGAACCTGATTTCGTAGAAGATTTTTAAAGTTCTGTTTTCGTCAATTTCCATGAATTCTGTTTCACTTTTTAGTATTTATTTCTTTTTAGATTATTCTGAAAGCTTCAGCTAAATCGCATGGAATCTCAATGAAAATAATCAAAATCAGACCAAACTAAATAAAGATGGAAAGTCGGTTACTGCAAGATTAATTAATTATATAAAATTTAGTTAAAAAACAATTATCAATCCCTCATCAAATTGGCTACTTCCTGTACATCTCAAATACCTATGCTAATTTTAATGAAATTCTTCTATTTTGTGAATCGCACCCCCGAATGGGAAGATATTTCCCCCTAATTTTCACAGTTTTTCATATTTTACGCAGGAACCCTAAATATTTACGGGATAAAAAGTACCCTAAATTGTGCTCTGAATAGTCGTCTACCTACCAGTGAAAGTCCTGTCAAAATCGGTCCAGCCGTTTCAGAGATTAGCCGAAATAAACAGACAGACGGACAGACAGACAGACAGACAAAAATTGAAAAATATTCATTTTGGTATATGTACCGTGTATATATCCATATGCATTTAGTAAAAAGCGGTTATTTTAATATTACAGACAGACACTCCAATTTTATTTATCTGTATGTATAGATTCTGTCGTCATCGGGGCGTCTTGGTCGCCATCCACTGTGACCAACTGAGGAATCCTGCAGTCGTGTTTGTATGAGTTTATTCGACTGGCAGTAAGAGGATCTTGACTTCTTTATTGAGATGGTGTACATAAAACGGTATTGAGATGTATGTTTTTACTTTCCAAATAGTCTGTCGCTCGAAGAACTTAATGGCGGTACGCATAAATTATGATATAAAATTGAAAAGTGAAGCCAATAATGATCCAAGTAAAAGTAAACACATTATTATATTAATTTTACGTATCTGTTGCGTACAATTTACACCGTTTTTTATTTGTATAGGGAATTTTACTTTTCAACTGTATTATTTCTAGCTGGCGCTTTGTAAAATTATTTAGACTTACGTTTACGTTTTACCCTCATTACTTCGCCTACTCGCTCATTACATTTCACGTTTCAATAAACCGAACGCATGTACGTTCCCATATCTCGTATGTATTTCCTCTTCATCAAACCCTTGGCCTGATTAGTAGTAGTTGTTCGTATGTCTTACTATCTAAAGTTCTAAGCGTCACTTTCTTTCGACAATTAGACGTTCAATATTAAAATACTACGCTCATATGAGATGCGCATGCAATAAAGGTGAACCTTTGCTTTTGCTTTAGTAAAAAATCCGCCTTTTTACACAGTTTTCCAAAAGTACTATAGGTGGCATTTACATTTACTTTTACTAAATTAATCTATATAATTATATCGTTTGCCCTGATTGATTCATCAAAGCACAGCCTAAACCACACGAGTTAAAACGTGAAATTTTGTCAGTTGATGCATTTTATGATGATTACATCCACTAAGGAATGATTTGTGCAAATTCTACCCCAAAGGGGGTTAAAAGAGAAATGAACGATTGTATAGAACCCGTCATTTTCAAGTCAAATTAGAAGCATGAAATTTCATATTATAGTAAATACGTACTTAAACGTTTTTGATAATCTTTCCCCTAAGTTTGGGGAAATGAAATTGAATATTAAAGCTTTTCAGCAAAAATAAACACGTACGTATTTCATCGGTTTTGGATATTCAACCCCGAATGAGAGAAATGGAATGGAAATTATATTAGTATACCAAAGAAAAAAAAAATTACTAGGTATTTGTGTTTCTTGATTGAAATGATGAACATTTCTCAGACGAGAAAAGGGTAGCAATTTTTTAATTTACGTTTGGAGGGTTTGCACCTTTTTACGATATATATACAAAAAAAAACCAATCTGGCGTAATTACAAAAAAAAAATCTACGATACAATTTTTTTTATCATCGCCGAGTTATCAAATATCGAACAAATAATTGTAACTAACTTCTTAACGATCTAGGTATATCGTTTGCATATTTTCATTACATGTCATCACCAAAATATTATATTTAAATGTCTACTGATCACTTAGATTGTGTTTAAGATTTATATGTTTAAGATTTAGTCGCTTAGTTATCAAATATCGATCAAGCATTTTCATTTTATTTCCTACTTTCTGTATCGTTGAAATATTTTCACTATCTAATTATTTTGTCTAAATGTTCCCTCTTTACTTAGTTTAAAGTAAAACGTTTAAGATTTAACGGTCATATAATTTAGAAGTTTTAATTTGTAATTTTTATTTAATTATTTTGTTTAAGTAATTCAGTTTCCTGTAATTTGGAAGTTATTTTAAAAAATACAGCAGTAGTATGGCTATTGAAAATCTGAATGTAAATGGCGTTATGACGTCCCACACCATCATTCTTATCATTGGTGAAAAAAAAAATCATTTTTTATGCACCTTTTGCTTTATAGAATACGAAAAGAGATAGTATACTTGTCTAAATGTTCATGGAAATTATTGGAAGGAAAAATGATCATACTGTCAAATTTGACTATTATTGGTTACCTCCTCGTCAGATTTAATAGCTAAAATGTATACCAGTAACATCACGAAGTCTTCAGTCTATTAAATGGTTATGCAAGTGTGGTATTTTTAAAACTCATAAAAACGATAGAGCAGCATTGCTTTATGGGAGAAGAGAACACCCACAACAGCTTAATAATCGTTTGATAAAAGTATTTAAGCAATAACACGTTGAATACAGTTATTTTCATTCTATTATTGAATTTTATTACTCCATCGATTTTCTAATAGTCTTTATTCTGTTGGTCTGCCATCACATAAACTTACGCTTAAAATCAGAGCACCTGTAATGTTATTAAGAAATCTTGATCTGCCTAAATAGTGCAATGACACCAGATTACAAAACAAAGCTCTTTTTAAGAATATCATAGAAGCCACGGCTATTGCGGATATGCACGATGAGAGGTAGTTTTAATTCCAAGAGTACAAGTAATTAAATCAGAATACACTTTAGAATTAAAAAACTACAGTTCACTCTTAAAGTGTGATTCGCTACGATCATTGCATAGATAACAGAAACAATGGGAGATGTGACATACCACGCGAGTTTACACCGGGACGGTTGTCGCCGAGTTTCACCCCACCATAAAACACTCACACACTTAAATAAATAAAAAATATCATTCTACGCACACCAGTACAACGACACACATTTGTTAAGACGCTGTCATTGGATGTTTATTTAAACAACACCCAAGTAAGCACGCACTACTACATTTATAAAGCGGCAGAAACAAGCGGCCGTATCTCGAAACTGTACACACAGTGAACGAATAATATTACTCGCTTTACATTGCGTGTTGGTAAACGAGCGGTGGCGACTGCGTAATAGTAGAAAAGCAATGTATGATTAAGAATGAGAAATTTGATATTTATAATTTGTATCGTGGTAATGCCCTGGTAGAAATGGCGTCAGAGAATTTTTGAAATTAATTCTTTATTTATGCTTATAAACCGTAATATTATTTGTACTTATAGGTGATAAGTGATTCCATTTGATTTAAAGTTAACCACTGCACTTCTATTTTTGCAAAAAGGCAACAGCAGAACTTGGCATTTTGCTAAAACAAGGAGCAAAATATCTCAATCGAACTTGATTGCAACTAACTAACTGTTCTTGGCAATGTTCTGGTTTTGAGCATATTATGGCGACACCAACCACGCCCCCTCGTCAGATCTCCCGTTGTTTCTGTTATCTATGGATCATTGAGTCCCTAGGCCAGTCATTGAAAATGGTCGGCATTGATTTATGTGGACTGTTTCTCACATGGACATTTTTATGTCTGTATGTAATTTTAGCCCCAAAAGGAAACACCACCAAAGTCGTTTATAAAGGGGTGTTAGGGTAATCAATTATAAATAAAGTTTGCAATGAGCTAAATAGTTTTGTTTAAGCTAAGTATATTAGCATAAAAAAAAACATTGTTATTACTTTGAAAATCACAGCCGTCCATACAACCATTACTTTATTACCCGTGAGCGAAGTCGCAAGCAATAGTTAGTAAATCGTATAACTATAAATTAAGCATTAGTGAAATGGTGTATCTATAACGACTTCATATACTGAGTGAATGAATGAAGCCATTCTCTCAGGGATAAAAATCATTTCATTTCATAAAAGTCAGTAATAGAAACCTAGTATAATAATTCTGGAACTCGACAAGTCCTGCAAACGAGTCGGAACAGCCTCAAGCTAACTTTATTATGAGATTCTAAACTAACATGTGGCAAACTCAGGTCGCTAAACATTATTCATAATAACGAACGTGGCGGATAGTTAATGTTTATTGAAAACTGTCTATCAATAAACATTATTGAATAAGGAGAAATAGTAAGAAGAGTAGAATAACACGCATAAATTTTAAAAAGATACCTAAGCCTATAAAATTATGAAGATAATTTTATAAAGAATTTGAAGGCTTTTAATTTCTTAGAAACAGTAGTAGCAAGAGTGGGAACGTGGGGTTGGTTTTTTTTTATTTTGGTTCTCTTTATCTCCGAGGGGAAAGGCAAAGCGATCTAGCCCATACAGCCAAGTCATCAGGTCAGAACCATTTGAAAATCTTAATTCTATGTTACAGCTTCAGGAACTCTACTGAAAAAATACTTGGGAAGGGTACCCAGACCCAATCAACCCAGTTTAAATACCACTCATAAAACGATAGTGATTTTACAAGGTTTTCTTGATGAACTTATTCACGTCTTCCAAAAAGTACATAAACGTGTTATATTTGAGTTTTTTCATTACTGTATAAATTCACTAGCACTTATGTTACAAAATACTATCGAATAGGGACCAAGAACAGCTTCATAGCTGTCTCGTTTGATCCCGACCTATCCATTCAAATCTCCCCACATAATCACTCTTTCATTCCCTTCAGTTGAACCCAGAGCATCCCTCACAGATACCCAAAACTTCTCTTGTTTTTGAGAACGCGCTGAGCTTACGGGGGCATATGCCGCAACCAGAAATACTCGCGTGTTGCCCAGTTTTATACGAACCAAGAGAAGTCTAGGCTCTACCAAACAGTAATCTCTTACACCAGTTGCTAAGCGACAGGAGAGTACGACACCTACACCATCATTCCACCGGGCAGAACATCGGTGTAGCTTCTCTTGCGCTTAGTCTGTCACGCACAAAGCATTTAAATGTCTCTCAATCATTACGTCCATCAACTCGTTCATCTTATCATTCAATCCACACCTCACATTCCACGTGCCTAAGCAGCACTCGGCTCTCCTCGACCCGCCGGAAATGGCGCTGTATGGTGGTTGACGGCCCCCACCGCCGCATGCACCTATGTTCGCACCGGTTGCGGCGGATCGGTGCGCGTGGCCTCCGAGGGACACTCCGACACATCACCATCGGAGCGCTTTCGGGTCATAATTGCAATCTAATTGATTGGCAGACATAGCGAACTAGCACGATTCTGGCACATGATCCCAATTTCGCAGTTTTTCACAAATAAAAAATCACAAAGTTTCATAAAAACCGATCAACATGAAGACCATAAACTAATTTCACAATGCAATTAAGTTACATTATTTCGTATTAACAAGCTTGTGTGACAAAACAACACAACATTTTTGTCTATCCTGAATAGTAGGAGCTTTAAGAATATGAGTTTTTGTAGGCTGAAGTATATGCAAACGTTGGGTTCTATAAAATATTCAAATAAAAAAATCACATTAGAGCCATTCTTCCAAAATGGTTCATCAGATTTAAACATTAATTAGGTAGGAGATCGACGGGAGGACAGAAAATATGCAGGCAAGGAGTCTACGGGACTAAAATGATTGGAAATTTTTTCATTAGAGTATTCGTTCAAGTTTCACTGTTTCAAACGTCAAATTTACATATAAATTGACATCAGAAAAGAGAAGCAAGTCATAACCCTGGAAAGTGCTGAAAGAGGAGTAGCTGTATTATCAGTGCGGCGGAGGGGGAGGATACGAGTACTTCCAGTATTGTGAACGTTTGATTGTATGCCTCCCGACGATGTGTAACAAATGCATGAACAAAATATATTCATTAATTAATCTACGTAGAAGTAGTAACATATGACTTTAATTTCGTTATATAAAATAAATAAATATTGTCGGACAAATTACACAGCGTCATCTAGTCCCAAACTAAGCGAAGCTTGTGTTATGGGTACTAGACAACTGATAAAATTACTTTTTGTAAATACATACTTATTATACATAGAAAATACCCAGACCAAGACAAACAGACATGTTCATGCACACAAATGTTTGTACTGTGTAAGAATCGAACCCGCGAGCGTTGGTGTCAAAGTAGCGTAACAACGTGTTCCACCACTGCGCCACCGAGCTCGTCATAATTCATATGTGTATATTATATAACGTTATATACATTTATCTATATTTTAAAAGGTTTTTTTTTATAATATCGAAGTCGAAAATATAATTTCATTTAAATGAAGTCTATAGTATCGAAGGGCAGAAATGAATGAAGTCGGTTTAGTTTATTAGTGTGCACTAATAATATGGAAGATTAATATTACTTCCAAGTCGATCTTTGTAGAAAATTTCCTAAACTTTATTATCTTTGACACTGTCAAATGAATATCATTAGTAATCGGCTAACGCCAAAAAATCGTTTGTCATTGTCATCCGGAATAGGGCACTTAATCACTATCAAATAAAAATGTTATGTTATGAGTCGGCCGTCCTTATTATTGCTTCCTGGAGCATGCTCCTGAACAGATAATTTAATTGTGCCTCATTTCCACTTGAAATGAAATGAAGAACTTAGATTAACTTAAACATATGTAAGTTCTATTAGTATTGCATTTTTGATACTATGAAATAAGTGACCTCAAAATATCAATAAATTATTTTCAGGAAAACATACGCCCTGAATACCTGATCACGAAGCACCAACAAAATAAAATTATAATATTTTTAGACATACAATGTAGTACCGATATTTAACACTAAAAAAATGATTTTGGTCACTGCTGCACTGGAGGGAATGGAGAGGGAATAACATACCTTTATGGCTACTTAAAGAAAGTAGCCATAAAGGTATTCCCTCTTCCTTCCCTATGGCTACTTATTATGGCTACTTAGAGAGCAGGTTAAGCAACGTCAACGGTAGCCTGTCTATGGATGGGTTTAACTATCTCGAGTTTCTCCGTGCTTCGGAGGGCACGTTACGCCGTCGGTCCCGTCTGTTATCGATAGATGACAGTCGTTAAGCTAAATCAGTGGCCCTCGGGCGGCTTGAAAACGCTGGCCTCCGCCAATCCGCATTTGAGCAGCGTGGTGGAGTATGCTTTAACCCCCTTCGGTTGAAGGGAGACCCGTATCCCTGCAGTGGGATGAGTAAGGGTTGATGTGGTGGATGGCTACTTAGCCATTACGGATATCCCAGTCGCCTACTTATGCAACTGGGATGATCGTAATTAGTTCCGCTTCCGTCCCTGACAAAGTCGAAGTGAATTTAGTGGAACAGAGGCGAAGGCAAAGTTTTCTGGTAATTTATGCAATGTGCCACGTAAGCGGACTACTCGCCGCACCGTGAAGTTGGACTCTTGCACCTTTTATTTGTACAATTACGTAACATGAAGGCTTTATCTTGGACTATAAGTGTCTAGCGAGGTCTTTAAATAATTATAGTTGATAGATACAGGTATAGTAGCATTAGTTGATAATACAGGTATTATCTTGTGGAGTTGAACATTACGGGCAATTCAGTCTACTTTGCTGTGGTGTGTTGCGGGTAATGCATGTCCCCCCACCGAAGCAAAACGTCCAATAACGCCTATTGGCCTGTGACAAAAACCTCTGAATGAATCACTAGCTTGTTTTTATACTATTCCGAAGTCGGTTTTTAAATTTTGATTTTAATTTCTTACTCTTTGGTGATTAATGGATTTATTTTTAGTACGTGCTCCAACGTATACAAGTATACGGTCCATATAACGTAAAGTGGTGGCCGTAGCCTACGATTGCTTGCAAAATATTAAGTAGCGCGCACGCTATGCCACCTCTGCTGCTAACACAGCAACTCCTTAGTTTCTCACTGGTAACCTTACTTAGGTACTCACAGGATCGAACAACCCTCCTGGGAGTAACTATTAGGTTACGTTTTCTGTGACGAGGAAGTACTTCCAATGTTGTAATTATTTGAAAAATAATATTCGGCCGCTAATTGTACGACGTTATCACAAATTGCGTATGCGGCGAATTGTCCGTCGTAGCATATGACTTGCGTAGTGTGAACTAAAAACACAGTCTGACATTACGTTCACACTGAGGCTCATAGTGAGATAGTTTAAAGTCTGCAGATGAATTACGTTTCGAACACAACCTAAATTTTACAAATAATGTAGGAAAGGGCATCCGTTAATATACTCTAGCCGGAAGCAATTTCCGTTATGAATCATTTTATGAGTACCTACAGAATTTGGAATATGCGCATTAATAAAAAAAGCCGTCAAGTGCCGAGGGTTCGTAAAAAAATATTTTCGCAAATTATTTTCGCATTTTTTTTGTACAAATTTACGGTTTTCGGATTTTTACTTTACTTGTGCTACATGACCTCACCTCTTACCAAATTTCATGATTCTAGCTCAACGGGAAGTATCCTAAAGGTTTTGATTCTCTTGCGAGTGTCTAAATATGCGCATAAACGGGACATAAACGGCCGTATATTTTGATTGCATTGACTTAGAAGTTTGATTTTTGGACTGCTCGTAGGGATTGCAGACAGTATTTGATATTAATTTCAGCTTGATGCACACCCACCCGTCCCTGAGAAAAAGGGGATTTGACAGACAGACAGACGGACAACAAAGTAATCCTATAAGGGTTCCGTTTTTCCTTTTGCGGTACGGAACCCTAGAAACAAAAAAAAAATATTTTAAAATAATATACGCACGTTGAATTTTCATGATGACTTCATACTTGGAAAATGGAGATAACTCTGTCAGTACATACAATCTCGACAAGACTATAAAGCCACAAAACATCAGGATGAGAAACAACATAAAACGTAAAGACAGCATGGAATAGTTTTAAAATAGTTGAATTTTTCAGGTGTACGGAGAACGGCACGTGGTACGTGCACCCAGAGGAAAACAGGCCCTGGACCAATTACACCACATGTGTCGACATTGAGGACCTAGATGTAAGTTTATTTATATTCTTCTTCTATTCAGCATTATTCTGGTTCCTAATCATTTAGAATTAGCGGGATCCGCTATCCAATTCTAAGGATTTGGCGAAAATACTGATTTTTGCATAGTGCGACTGTCATTGGACCTCCACAACCCAGAGGAAAAACCAAACGTGTAATGCAACCTAAAACCAAAAATGCACACCTCAGAGGTCACATATACATTATGGACTGGATGCACCATATTCAGCTGAGTATCCGATTGCACTCATTTCGTCTTGAATTTTGTCCTGTTCATATATCTCGCTTTGTAATTCGATACGGCTGAAGTGAAGATAGCAAATAAATAATACAATAGTTTTGTATACGTCGGGCCGAATGCTTGCTTGTCTAGCTATCTGTGTGCATACTACACAAATCGCTAGTAAATGCAGTGTTGTAATACGCAATTATAATATAAGCTCTTTACAAAAATATCAAAATAATATAATTTCGACATACGATGAGCCTTAAATAAGCACTTTATACCTAGCGTACACATTATTCATGCATTCTTACACTGCTGTAATCTAGAGCTGCGATGTTAATATGTTTAGTTAGCTATTTATATCGGTAATAGCCGAAAACAAACTCTTCATGTGGTCACTATGTAATCAATGAAAAATGTCGAGAATCCGAGCGATAGCAAAAAATATTGAGCAAGTTTTTGTTATCTGTGAAATTGCGGCCTGGACAAGGGACTGGGGAAGTAATATCTGTATAATTCTTACGTGAATTATATTATTATATCATTTAGGGTAACTGTTTTGAGCTTTGCGATAGGATATACATAAATGGAAATTTAAACATTTGGCAGAAAATGGCTGTCCAAAATAAGATCTAATTGATTAAGGACGATCTATAATTATTGCTTCATATCCAGAATTCCTAAACTTGCAATTAAGAAACCCCATGTAAATTCACATTATAGCGTGAATGCGTATAACTAAAGCTTATTATTTTTTATAACCAGCTAAGCCAGCTAAATGGCTACAAATCGGTTAATCGATAAGTCTTCAGCTGAATCAATTCTTTAGATGGACGGTTAGGGTTAACTGATTAAGATGTAGCTTTTGATAAATCTTTCCTACCTACTACTTTACCTTATGCTAGCAATAGTTTTTAAAATACTAAATAGATTCAAGCCTTCTGCTTTCTCTCGTGCAGTTATTTAGGGACCGGGTCCTTACTCTTCCGTGGAAAACTTTCCTATTCTGGCAATAGAACTCAAGTTCTCTCGTTGCTCGATGCCAACCTCGCCAGCACGTAATGCACCTTGTCATCTACCTATCAAGCTTTGGTAATAGCGGTGAGGCGCATCGATATTTATTAATCACCCCGACGAGACTTACCTCTCTCCAAAAGAGTTTGGTATTACCTCAAAGTTTTGCATCACCCTCTCTTCCTCATTTATAATTTGTCTGTAACACTTCTCTTTCGCTAAAACCTTGGTTTCATTCATGCATAGACGCTACATTTCTTTCTTCTAACAAATTGTATAACATAAGCTGATAAATCCTCAGTTGCATAATCACTGTATTATATAGAGTCTAAATAACATAAAATCTAATATCTCCATATCCTATATTGGCAATTCGAAAACTTATTCCAAATCCTACTTAACTCTTACCAATGTTTACACTAAAATAATATGTTTAGTTCTCCTTCCTGCGGAACCATGTAACAGGCAAGGACAATGATAAATAGTAAAATTATAGAAAAATTCTTAATCTTTTCTTTTCAACTCCGCTCCTCCCAGCATTGATTTTATTAGTTATTTTCTTCTTCCTTCCTCTTTTACTGATCTATTCACTTTTGATTTCTTCCACTCTTCCGTTTCATAATACAACGTCGCGAGACATAATATAAACATGCAGCTCACCCAATGTAAAGCGGTTATTGTTGCCTATCATCATCATCATCTCAGCCCGTCCACTGCTGAACATAGACCTCCCCTCTAGAGTGCATTCGTCTAGATCCTGTGCCACCTACATCTATCGACTCCCACACTGCGTGTACCAGTAGGGTGACGCCATTCGAGAACCTTTCTACCCTAGCAGTTGTCGGTTCTACGAACTATGTGAACTACTTATCCTTCAGGCTATATCGGTTACCTTAGTCTACCTTAGGTTTACCTTGTCTACTGCGGATAACCTCATTTCTGATTCTATCAGGCAGAGCAACCCCGAGCATAGCTCTTTCCATAGCACGCTGAGCTATGGACGACACAAAGTTTTTGTCAGCGTTATATAATCAAAATATAAAAAACGAAATGAACATTACATTGTCTGAGTACTTAAAAGATATAAAAATAGTGTGTCGTCGTCCTATAGCCTACGATAGAAAATGGATGGGTATCGAACTAACCCTGGAAATACGCAAGCACCTTATTTCAACAAAAGAAAATTTTTTTTTGTCGATTTGCCACATGTAGATTCGTGGATGACATTGAAGTAGTACGTTGTTTAAAATGTTAGCAAATATTGCACAAAGGCCAAACCAACTTGTGCTCACTGCGCTGAATCTCATGACAGGCGGGAATGTACTAAGAAATCGGAAAAAGATTTTAAACCGATATAAAGGTCTCTGACCACAAGACCGGGTCAGAATCTTGTCCAACTTAACCGGCTAGGTTGGAGTACAATATATTAAACACCAGATATGGAAAACTCGTGATTGCTCAATTAAATCTTCTCAACGATAAAATTGCAACATCATAGTTAGATAAGCTCGTTGCGGACTATAAGCTCGATCTTGTCTTAGTTCAGGAGCAATACCAACGAGCCCAACTAACCAGTAAATTCCTACAGCTCAGTAACAAGTCACGCGCGGGTATTTATGTTCCAAAAAGCGGTTAAACTATAACAGCGATAAATAACTTAATGTCCACGCACTGTGCGGTAGCTGAAGTAACATCGCCCTATCTAAGAGTGTTCGTAGTAAGTTGTTATTTTCAATATTCAGACCCAGTAGGTCCTCATTTACACCATCTGCATAGAGTTTTACATGTGCTTTCTGGTCATAAAGTACTTATAGGAGCTGACGTAAATGCATCATCGCCATTATGGTACGGTAAGCTGAGAGCAACCGATGCTGACAGACGCTCTGCTGTTGAAGAGTTCATTGCTGAAATGAATCTTCTTATTCACAATACCCCAGAAGCACCACCTACATTTAGCAGCCCAATGGGCGAGTCTTCTATTGACGTCACACTTTCTAGTGGTAGGTAGTAGTAGAGACGTCTGAATACAAAACTGGCGCGTTTTACCTGAGGCTTCTTGCAGTGATCACCGTCTGATCGTTTGTAACTTCTCCCCGGTTGTAGACAACTTACACCCGCAACAATAATCTATATAATCTGGTATATATGTGTTCCACGGTACTAAAGCCTTTTCGGAATCTGGCTTATACGGGAGGCTGAAATTCATCAAGTATGCGTGCGAGGCAGTTTGTGATGACTCTCGAAAACAGTACCTTAGCGCGGCTCAATAGCGATATCGGTCTATAGTTCTTCAAAAGGGTCTTATCACCTTTTTTGAAGAACAACATGACCAGGCTTCTGCTCCACGCTTTCAGTGTTTAACTGGAGTGTATGATGGAATTGAATAGCCTCTGAAGGACTACGAATTAGGCCCGCTTTCACATGGGAAAACTAGACACGATTATGATCGAAGGGCAATCATCCACAGACTGACTAAACTAAAAAGGTGATGCTATGTGTATGGTCTGATGGGAAGGGCATCGTCCATTATGAGTTTTTACCTCCAGACAAAACGATCGATTCGGATCTCTACTGCCAACACTGATGAGACTCAAGCAAGAAATATTAAAAAACGACTAGAATTGATTAACAAATAGGTACGGTGTGGTTTTTCATTATGATAACGCCAGATCACATATAACTATTGAGAGAGCTTGGGAAGTGTTAAGACATCCACTATGGTAGTGTTAGGTTAACATCAAACTAGGACTATCAAAACTACCATGGTGTCGCGGTTTTTTAATCAGAAGTCCATAAATGTTTATCAGAGGTAATTTGCATCAAATCAGCTCTCTGAGGAAGTGCCGCCACCTTACAGAAAGCCGTAGCTAAATAACCATGGAGGGCTGTTGTGTTCCTGCGTGTGAATGAGGTCACCAGTAAGAGGAGCCACTATGTTAGCAGCAGAAGTAGCATCACGCGAGTGATACTTAGTGTATTACAAGCGTTCATAGGCTACGGTAACCGCTTTAGATAAAAAAGCTAATATATAAGAAATAATTATTCTTACGCTTTCTAACATTCAAGGGTCTTGCACACTCACCGGTTCATACGGCTTCTAACATCACCTTCTAATAAAACACAACCAATTTAGTCATGGTAGGTGAGTCCTGACTGTCCTCAGCTTCTACATTCTTCCACTTTCAAATTGTTTATCTGTTTCGTGGTTCTTTTATCCTACATTCTTTCTACATACCCTAACCAACGGAACATGTTTTTTGCAATTTTAATACCGACGGTCTCTTTGAGACCAACGTACTTTTTTAAGTCATACTCGTACTTAGCAAACACATTCGCAAAATATTCAGCTGCCATATTCAGCTCTAACTTCCATACATTCCATAGCACCGCGTTATGTGTAGCGCCCTGCGACTTTTGGCTTAGGTTTCGGCGTAGAAGTTTTTCTAGTGCTCTATTTAAATTGTTCCCTGCACTCAGCAGTACTTCAGTGCGGGACAAACACTTACGAGTATGTTATACAAATCTCAAGTCAGACCGCACATGAAGTACTGTAGACACTTCGGGCGCACCTGGATACCAGCTAAGACCTTGTGATTCGGTTCAGAGACAAGCTGTGAGAACTGTCGGCGATCCTAAGCTTACAGACGGTATTAAGCCCTTAAGTTTAAGACGAGATTTTAGCTCCCTTTGTGTGTTCTACCGATTGTACAACGGGTTGTGTTCTGAAGAATTGTTCGATATGATGCCAACAGCTTCTTTTTACAACCGCACCGCTCGCCGACACGGCAAGGAGTACACCCTCTCACACATGGAACCGCAGTGGTTGCGTGCTGGCAGTTCCAGCGAAGCTTTCTTCCGAGAACTCTCAAGTTATGGAATGAACTCCCAGCCGAGGTTTTTGCCAAGGGACTACAGCATGAGGTTCTTCAAGAAAGGCGTAAAGAGGCGTTACTCTGCAGCGCATGAGTAACTGTAACTGCTTACCATCAGGCAGACCGTACGCTTGATTACGAGCTTAGTAGTATAAAAAAAACTCACTTGCCAATCGAAAGTGTACTACCAAAAAGCACTACAAAGATATACAATATTTCTTGTTTCAATACTACATCATCAATTGTAATGTACGTGTTTGGGACAAAATTCAGAAATAAGACATATGTAATTATGCTGTTATGATAAAGGTGCTAACATAATATCAGCGGTGTGGTTACTCTGCAGCTTTTTGCTGAGTCAGGGCCTTTTTGTTGTCACGACACACACAGGACATAATTTGCCGTTTGGGCCTACTGTACAATTTCTTTTATATTTAAATGTTTACTGTCATTACTGTTGTCAATGTGTTACCTATAAGTGATTTTTCTTTTACTTGTGTTTCTGTATTTGTGTGTGTTTTTATGTGATAAAAATTAAGTAAACTAAATAAATTCAGAAAGAAAGTTTATGTAGACTACGAGAAATGAAGAGTAGGAATTGAAGGCGTGAAATATGTAACGGAAAAGAGATAGCAAATTTGGAAGAGGCTGAGAGAAGGGAATATATAGCAAGTGGAGATTAGTACCTAAGTATCAAGAAAAAAAAACGGAGGGCATAGGACCGAATTTTCAAGAACATAAGTAACTATTATTGTTATTCCTACCCGCTAGTCGGTACGAAAGAAGAAAGAACTGGAGATGGCACTTTGTAATGCACTGTAATACATACTCAAAACTTTCGTCAAAACAGCAAGTTAAATACGTCGGTTTGCAGGTCTATATATTGGTTGGACTATTACAACGTCGGGAGGCATTCAATCATACGGCCCACCTGATGTAAAGCTGTTACCGTAGCCTATTAACACTTGTAATATTAAGTATCACTCGCGCGATGCCTCCTCTGCTGCTTACACAGTAACTTATTAGGAGTTTACTGGTGAACCTCACTCACACGCAGGAACACAACAACCCTCTAGGGAGTTGTAATTTGGCTGCGGTTTTCTGTGAGATGGAGGTACTTCCCCAGACGGGCTGCTTTGATGCGCCCTGCCTCTCTTTAAACATCCAGACCAAGACAAACAGATATGCTCATGCACACAAATGTTTGTCTTGAGTGGGAATCGAGAACCCACGAGCGTTGGTGTCAAAGTCGCGTCTTTCACGACTTAGCCACCGATTTCATCAGACATCTATCTAAATTTCAGAACAGTTTCATTTTCGACCTAGTGGCAAATTAAATATGGAACAGACCGCAGAGTGATGTCCTTTCGTGTCCGAAACTCTTTAATATCCTCTGAGAAGATCGATGGCGATAAACATTCCATTCGACCTGTCTTTTCATATCTATACTTCACTCTTAAGTCGAGTTAAAACATTCATCGTGAAAAATGGACCAAAATGCTTTGATCTTAAAATTGTTGACAATGCGGGTCTATAGTCTCTGTAAAAATATTTCCAACGTTTTCCGGGTAATTAAAAAATGTACAAAGCGAATTCCCTTCGCGAGTTTTACGAGATTTAACTGCCACATAAACAAAAATCCTTTGTAACTTAAATACTTCAAATCGCAGTTGTACTCCATGTCACTTGGACTGTATATGCAGGAATGAGTATTTATAAGTTTAGAGACAAGTAATGGAAAAAGGTATACATTTTTACATAGTAACTATATTTTCTCCTTCGCCTCACCTCTTTCAAACTACGGTCACCTATAAAGTATTAGACACTTTTTCTTCGAAATGAGGTAAAAAAAGCTGATTGAATTTCAAAAAATTCATTGAAAATGAACTGACTATCTTCGATAAGCATACACTTCAAGGATGGTCCAGGTTCTAGAAATTTGATCGTACGTTGACTTAAACGAATAGAGTCCATCAAACTCTGGAATGGTCATTCAAACGAGAATCGGGCTAGGTCTATTGATTTGTCAAAGCGTTCCAAGATCGAAAATTAAAGTGATTTTCCTTTTTTTTAACAGATTCGAGGAGTTATTACATATTTTTATGGACATTACTAACGGGCTAAATGAGTGTATTTGAAGGTGATAGATGCCGTAGTCTATTTTGAAACCTAAGTGAATAATTTGCTGAAACGTCTAATCGTTTTGTGAAGAAATCTGGATATTTTCGTACGAATTTGCACGTTTCTAAAATGTAGATGCAAGATACAGTTAAAATATTATCCTACTTAATATTATAAATGTGAATGTCCGTTTGTTTGTTGCGCTTTACGCGAAAACTACTGAACCGATCATCAAGAAACTTTGTACACATATTCTTGGAGGTATCAAAAGTAACATAGGATACTTTTTATTAAAAAAAAATATTTGTTATCAATGCTAGCGAAGCCGCGGGTAAAACCTAGTGTTCTATAAAATAAGGTATACAACTGTCAGTTTGAAAACTCCCTAATGTCTGTTAGCAGTTTTTCGTTTTTTTTTCTTGGATTTTCAATTTCTAGACTGATTTCTTATATATCTTTTTTTCTTTGTTTGTTTTGTTTATGTAACGGTATCTTGTTTTATTTCGTCTTTTAATTTTAGGATTGCCTTGTTTATTTGATCCTTAATTCCATTATTATCGATTTCTTGTTCACCCTTAATTGCGATGCAATTAATTCACTTAAATTTTCGAGGATTATTTCAGACATGTTGTTACGATTTTCTTTGATGAGCGTGTGTCCTAATATACAACTTCCGTGCTTATAGAGTTAATTAACTAAGTATTTTTATTTCTGTGTCACATTGTAAGCATCAGGTGGTGAACTTGTGTCCACCACTGGTGTCATTTTGATTGCGTTGACGTACAAGGGTGTTAGAGTTATCACCTTTTGGTTTTTCACAAAGGCAAGTCGGGCATTTCCGTCTCTGTTTAGATTCTTTTGTTATTGACATTATGTTGTAAAATACGTAGCCATATACCAAGGCATAACGTTCTTTACACAGTGCGCAATCTAAGAACTCTGTTTGTGACATCCAGCACATCCCTTAATTACAGTTGCCATGTTTACTAGCTGAGATAGGCACTGGTTATGCCCTCTGGCGATTATCTTGATTATCTTTCTGTGTGTTATTGAAAAGTTATACTACTGAATTTAATTATCACTCTCCTGCCTTATATGGCATTTATTTCTTTATACCTGTGTGTTCACAAATGTGGTAGATCGTAACAATCGTATCGAAATTCAACTTATCAACTTGATTTTTATGGGGTTTTAAATTTTCCTTCAAGGACTTTTTTGTTATTTCTTAATTTATTCACTTGCTGACTTTTAAGTATTATGTTTTACACTTTAGTATATTGTCTAAAACTGCACTAATTTTCTATTTTTGAATAATAACTTGACTTAGAATATATTAAAAAGTTTTAGTTAATACTGATCGATGTTTACTCAGGCACTAGCATCCTATCTCTTCATACCTAGAAGATCACGATTTAATCGACGACCGTTAATACGTTCCGTTGTGAAGGAATGCTCCGATAAACTTGTGTTTGAAATTGAGGGTACTTTAACTAAAGTATCTGACTGGAGGTGGCTAAACTTAGTCCAATTCAACAACATGAAGACACAAGTTTACGCGTTATATTTGCTTAATCGATTGCAAAATACTCCTCTTACCTTCGCCAAAACACTGGGATTCTCGGTGTAGAGATTTCCAGTGATGTTCAATACCGAAGTCACCTGGAGGAGAAGGTTAAGCAGGCATCCAAAAAAGTTGGTGTACTCAACAGAGCAAAGCAGTACTTCAGCGCGGGGCAGACAATTATGTTACATGAGTCAAGGAAATAGAAAGAAAGGCGTGAAGAGGTTTTTACAGCCCCCAAGAGGCCAGCCCCAGAAGTTTTGATACTCCTGGTGTCGCAAATTTCCGTAGGTTACAGTGACTTCTTACCATCAAAATTTCTGAAAAGTTTCACTATAGGCAAAAAATTATTCAACATGATCAATAATGTTGATGTTAATACAACAAATTAACATTTTAGATCTACTCTTGTTACTGTTGACACTTCTTACCGATATCCAAATATGCCAAATAACAACTCCCTTGAGGATTGTTGTGTTCTTGCGAGTGAGTGTGGCCACCAGTAAGCTTCCCAGGAGTTGCTGTATAAGCAGCAGAGGAGGCATCGCGTGAGTGATACTTAATATATCCCAAGCGTTAATAGGCTACGGTACCCGCTTTACATCAGGTGGGCCGTATACTTGCATGCCTCCCGACGTAGGTAGGGCGCACCAAAGTAGCCCGCCTGGGGAAGTACCTCCACCTCACAGAAAACCGCAGCCAAATAACTACTCCCCAGAGGGTTGTTGTGTTCCTGCGTGTGAGTGAGGTCACCAGTAAGCTCCCAAGGAGTTGCTGTGTAAGCAGTAGAGGAGGCATTGCGCGAGGGATACTTAATATATCGCAACCGTTAATAGGCTACGGTACCCGCTTTACATCAGGTGGGCCGTATGCTTGTATGCCTCCCGACGTAGTATAAAAAAAAATATCCCTTTAGCCAATTGAGCCTAGGTTAAACTTCCAACTACTCGTATTACAACTGACGACATCTTGAGCATACTTATTGATATTAAGCAATTGGACATGATGTGATCTTCCTAGAATGATCGATCAATAATAATATTGACCAAAAATTATTGAATGTCTTAACACTGTTTGATGTTTACTATGCTTTTAATTCTGATATTTTATTTAGGATTTTATGGATCGAACTTTAAGATTTCACTCTTATCTCAGAGGATGACGCCTATTAGTTAAGTTCGTCCCAACGCTTACTTATGGAAGCGAGAGCTGGGTATGGCAGAAAGAGCATGAAAGTAGAATGAACGCGGTCGAAATGCGAGTGCTGCGCACAATTTGTGGCGTAAGACTTGTAGACCGTATTCGCAATGATGATGTTAGAAACAGAGTTGGTCTGAAAGAGAGCGTCGGTGTTAAAATAAGAAGAGGCATGCTCCATTAGTTCAGACATGTAGAAAGAATGCAGAATGAAAGAATGACGAAACATATATACAATGCAAAAGTGGAAGGATGCAGGAGCCGAGGAAGGTCAAGACTTACCTACCATGACCAAATTGGTCATGTTCTATCAGAAGGTGATGTTAGGCGCCCTAGAAACCGGAGAGCGTACATGAGAAGAGCAATGAATGTTAAAGAAGCCAGTGAGATATGTAAGGATCGAGTCACGTGGCGCTCGGTTTTCTCTGCCTACACCGCAAGGGATTTGGCGTGAAGGTATAGATACATTATATTTGTAAATGACATATTTCTTTCTTATTTTCATTTATATGGATAAATTTCTGCATTAATTTATACCGTTGCTCCATTTTCATATACTCCCGAAGTAATTTGTCTAATTATCATGGAACTTACAATTATTGCTGAATCGTCCGAATATTACAGCCTTTCATAATTTAGACTAATAATAGGAAGTCCTTCTTTTGTCATCGAATTGGAGACAATGACTGTTCCCAAGGTGCTTTTTAATGACACACTACAATACCATACTAATCTGCCCTAACTAATTTGGAAATAGTTGTGGATCAAACATAATCCTGTGCTAATCAGATTAACGAGTTCAGTCGGAAGGTATTTGCATCTCTGCGCTCGTTAAAACGATTCAAGATTTTTTACCGATTTTTCAGTAAATGGATTCTTGCTCCCTCGCTTCACTTCTGCTTCCAATAATTAATATTGCCTTCGTAAACCCATTGTTAATTCCTCATCGTTAAATCTTTACTTGCTGTACAAATTGACCTTTTTGAAATAGGTGTCCTGAAACAAATTGATCATATCTCCATGATGTGCAGGCAATTTGGCTGGTATCTAATAAGAATTAGTCGAAACTTCCACATACTCCCGTTATTGTGCAATGTTCAGGACCTTGCACAATAACGGGAGTATGTGGAAATCCATCATTTGAGAGAGAGGTTTAATTTTCGTGATGTCAGTAACCGCCTGTGATCATGTAGATGAATTTTACTGGACATTTACTATTACGGTCATCATTCATATGCCAAATTGTTCACATTTTTGCTTCTAAATTTTATTTCTTTCATTTCCTTTCAATTCCTTATCATTAATCGTAAAAATGTCCTATTCTTTGGGATCCTTCAAATCGGTGGTAAAAAGGTGATTTAATAAGTCTCCGAACCGTTAGTTCATTAATTTAGTTTTTCAACAATACATTAATAACTTTGCATCGGTAATATCTAAATTCGGATTGTCTTTTGTATATTAACGTTACCTATATATTGTCGTTGTATATTTACAATCCTTTCAAATACTTTTCTGGAACTGGAAGTAATACCTTAAGTCCGCCTTTGTACTACTTATTTCTCACTTTTCTTTGTATAAACTCATATTATTTTGTATAATAAATCATACACCTAATATTTCATAGCCATACAAAACCTTACCCGTTAAACGATCTTTTATCACCCCAACAATTAGCTCTAAATGTCCAAATTGAAATTTTAATGACTATACATATTTGTATCATGTTTATATTTCAAAGCCTCGACTATTATTATGTACTACTTTACTTTAAATTTATATTTTATCCTTTACGATCCTAAAAATATCTTCGCACTAATAAATAAAAAACATAAATTGACTGGTCGATAGGTAATCAGCATCAAGTTTCCAATTATTAAACTACAATTTCTCAGATGATTGCGATATCAAGACCCTTCAATTCTAATTGGTCGGTATTTTGCAATCGTCCTAGGATTGTTACAAATAAATAATTATTTATTCGTAGTAGGATTGTATCAAATTTTACACGTCGATTTTAAATAGAGAGTGGCAATTTAATAGCCTGTCATACTTTAGGAGGTCATGACCTTTTCAATAAGAATTACTTTTATATTAAGGGACCAACTTCAAAATACCACTACGAAAAGTGCGAACATTTATTTAATTTTCCTCTACGAAGTCACTTTCTCATTTCATTACCAAAACAAATGTGCATGCACGAGCGCAGTGACTCCTGTCCTGCGGTTATGTTTAATAGGATTGTTTTGTCTAAAGTTGTTGTCTTATATGTTGTTTGTCCATTTTTCTTTATTATGAAACCACAATATTAAAGAGTAGTAAGTCGAATAATACATTAACCAAATAAACAACAACAAAAGAAAGTTTATTACGGAAATATATAAATGTATACCTATATGAATAAGTTAAGACAAAACAGCTAAGATGGGTTTTCTCCTCTGTTTGTCAACCAATTTTAATTTTTGGAGTTTACTCCTTAAGAAACGATTTTGAGTTATAAGGCCCGATAAGGAAATTTTGTGAGAAGACGAGCTCGGTGGCTCTGTCGTGAATGACGCGACTTTGACACCAACGCTCGTGGGTTCGATTTCCACACAAGGCAAATATTTGTGTGCATGAACATGTCTGTTTGTCTTGGTCTAGATGTTTTAAGAGAGGTAGGGCGCATCAAAACAGCTCGTCTGGGGAAGTACCTCCACCTCACAGAAAACCGCAGTCAAATAAAAACTCCCTAGAGGGTTGTTATCTTCCTACGTGTGGGTGAGGTCACCAGTAAGCTCCCAAGGAGTTGCTGTGTAAGCAACAGAGGAGGCATCGTGAGAGTGATACCTACTTAATATATCGCAAGCGTTAATAGGCTACGGTATCCGCTTTACATCAGATGGGTCGTATGCTTGTATACCTCCCGACGTAGTATAAAACAAAAAGTAACATCAAGTGAAGGCGTTAACAAAAAATATTTTTTTGTTAACGCCTTCATTCGATTTTTCTTGCCGTTACGCTTGCGAGAAGTAGCCATTTTCTGGTAAAGATAAACTAAAAATAAAGGATTATACCAGGCTTTTATTAACAAAATACTACACACTTTTCTAGATTTTAAGCATGTTCGATGAATAACATTCACGTATGCTCAGTAATTTTGTTAATTATAATACGTTTATAATAAGTACATTAGTTTGAAAGCGCTCAAATTTATTTGTTTATTTGTGTTTGTTTCTTTGTTGAAGTGAGAATCATGGTATACACTTACTGTAAATTTACGACAGTAGGTATTATTAACTCACATAAACACATATAATATGGGACAGTTACTATTTCCATGACACATTGTATATGTCTAATAATGTTGTTCTGAAAATAACTGGAATTCATTTGCTTCGTTGTAAAACCAAAAACTATAAAGTTGAATAATAAAAGTATCAACAAAGAAGCAAGCATTTATTTGACAACATTATACAGGAATAATCATTAAACAATTCTTATTAAACTCCTTTAAAACGTAATTGTATTATCGAATTCTTTTCAAAGACTATTGGTGTTTACTAACTCGATCATATAACTATTACTGGTGAATATTGGAGTAAAGAGTTTAAAACACACTTCTGTAGGCTAATAAAGACTGTATAACACCAGGTTGTTTTTAGGCTTTTTTAGACTCTTGCCTGTAAATTCGTGGGCCAGTTACATGCGTTAACACTTTTAGATTCAACTGTATTCAATATACAGACCACATAAAGCTTAATTTAACGCTAATATATTAATTGGGTTATCAAACTAATTGTGTAAATAGATTATTATTAGAGAATGAGCGCCACATGATTCGGTCCTTACCTCACCTACACCTCACTAATTTCCTTTGACATTCATAGCTCTGACACCACTACATTAAAACATAATCAATTTAGTCATAGTATATAAGTCCTGGCCTTCTTCGGCTTCTACATCCTTCTAATTTCACGTTGTATATCGTGTAAATATTATATAATTATGTCCATTTTGCCTATTCCGTAAGAGACTTGTCGTGATGTTATAGATAGATTACTAGACTTATAGTTAACCATAATACTAATCGGGCTCCTTTTATGCAATCTACCCCTCTTTACTTACCTTACAACTGCATTCTATCGAAAGCAGCGGTATTGACGGCGTAACAACTGCATATCTACAGAAGCACAGAGGAATTTGAGATGATCAATCCGATACTTAAACAATCTGCATTCAACGCTACTTAATTTGCTTGTTCCATTAGACTGACACGCGCAACGACTCCGAGCTCGTTGGTTGATTAGCCGAATCACTCGTGGAGTACCTATGCGAGAGAACCGAGCGGCACATGACTCGATCCTTACAAACCTCGCTCACTTCTTTAACATTCATAGCTCGTCTCATGCACGCTCGCCGGTTTCTATGGCTCCTGACATCTTCAGATAAAATACGATTAATTTGGTCATTGTAGATAAATCTAGGCCTACCTCTGCTCCTACATCCATCTACCTGTTGTATATCTGTTTCTTAATTCTTTCTACATACTAAGTCACCCTAGTAACAGTATGTTAAAAGTGTTACGTCCTTAGCATAATCGATGCACAACATTAGTATCTCGCGTACTCTTTCTTAGAGATTTTTCTAAGAGTAATCCATCACATAATAATATTGAACCATCTGGGCTGTCACCCTATTAGTTACACGCGCCCGTTGCGCGAGCTATCAATTTTATTTATATCCGTGAAATCCACAAATCGTAAATAGAATAAATAAGAGTTTCCATTCCAGACATTATTCTATCTGTTGATCTAAATAGTTTGTTTCTCGATGTCCTCCTCGTGGAAAACCGTGCTTTGTCATTCAGTTTATGAAGATTGTTAAAGCCTTTTTAACTACTATTACAGTACTACTACAGTGTTTACGACTAAAACAACATTATCATAATAATTGTGGTTACAATTCAAATTTGAATGCTATGATATTATGACAAAAAATACAAAAAATTTAGAATATTAACACAATTCTTATTTATATCATTGATTAACACTAATTCTACTGGTGATAGGGTATTCTGTCAATCCGAAATAAATAATTGATTAAAGAAGAAATTAATTGAGCTATCTCAAGGTCACGTAACGATTATCATCCTTCACGTATTACAACAACCAGGAGCCACTTTTGGCATGCCACGGCGCAGCGAAAATCACATTAAATAATAACCAAGCAAAGACAGTAACGATCTTACGTCTTTAGACTAGCTATATTGATTTACATTTCGTATTGAATCCTCCAACTTTCGAACCCATAAAAATGTTCCTTAAATTTTTCATGTTCTATAAATAACTTATTCTGTATTACGGCATACATATTTAGTACCTGGGCGATGGAGCTTTGCTTTTATGTTTTTATTTTTGTGTAATATCGGTTTTTTTCAGAAAGACATACATACACATAAAATCACTTACCTACCTTAATACTAAATCTGATCTCAATCGTTGGAAATGTTTCAAGAAACAAATATATATTAATATACTTGCGACCGTTCCGGCTTCGCACGCGTGATTCGTTTGCTACCAAACTTTACAGGATTACTCACTTGGCTAATATAAAGATTCTGCGAAAATACCATCAATGTCTGTCCATTCGTTTTACAGTATATAGGGAACATACATACGCACATACACATCACACATCGCCACCTATTTGCAGTGTGATATGTGATACCTGTGATTTGGTTTCATATTTTGTGTACACATACTTGCACATAGACTTGTTTCACTATGTCGTAATTTTTCTTTCAGTTTCGGAACATCGCGAACAATATTTACATCGGAGGATACTCAATCTCAGTAGCGGCTTTGCTACTCTCCATAATTATCTTCATATATTTTCGGTGAGTAATACGTTTCGTGTAAATACATTGTTGACTTCAAATCTTTTTAGCTCTAATCACCTTTTTTGTGGTGTTTGTCACAAATACATTCTTCACAAATACTCAGTTATTTTATGTCACTAATAACTTCAATGTGTTACAAAGCGAAAGTTAGTGAAAGTGTTAAAATGGTCATTATTGATATTTTCGACCGAAAATTAATTTCAAAGTTAACTGACATGAAGTTGCCCTGAAACCACTCAAATAGTATAATTAATGTGTCGTTCAAATAATAACTATTGACAGTGCCTATGTATGAAGGGGTTTTCGCATGGAATATCTCCCCAGGATCTTATCAGTAACACAGTTGCCATACCCCAGACACACACACATATACACAAACTCACACGGCACACACATTAATATAATTCCTTTGTTTAATACATAAAATTACTTCTTGTATCCGCTACACTGTCACTGATAATGTTACGATTACTTGCAAGAAATATAATACTGAGAGCGTCTGGCCTGTTTATAAACGTTTTATTTATTGCCTCTATTATAAAGAAAGGAAGAACGAATAACATTAATACCTTTATTCAACACTTACTTCATACTTCATTGTAGCCGCTTTACTATCACTGATAATGTGATTACTTGGAAGTAATCTAACAAATACTTTATTGTCTTAGCCATAAATAAATGCCCGTTTGATAAAGTTGATTTTTTCATTTCTACACACACTATCAATTTCAGTGGTGGCATAAAGCTGATATAAGTTATTGTAACTACATATTACAAGCTTATACAATTAAGAGCAGATCATGTATTCACTTGTCACTTAAAGTGTAAGTAAAGTAAGAAAGGTATGGAGGTTAGAATGTTAAGCTTGTCGTAGGCTTAACTACGTAAGATAAGTAAGTCGTATTACACTCAAACAAAGCAACATTCTAGTCATTCTACCTATACCGAAGTACATATAAACATATCGGAATGTGAATACTGCTTTGTTAATTTGATCACACAATATGATCTACAAAACAATATTTTACACACATCATTTACTTCCACCTGTCTAGGGGATCCGCTCTCCCTTTACATACGCCTCTGTTTTGTAGAAAGACATATCTTATCACAGCCATTCAGTTCGTTTGTTACTCAATAACAGAAAAGGGACTCTT
This sequence comes from Pyralis farinalis, assembly GCA_947507595.1. Lineage (NCBI taxonomy): Eukaryota > Metazoa > Arthropoda > Insecta > Lepidoptera > Pyralidae > Pyralis > Pyralis farinalis. Next base: position 18,715,329 of record OX382265.1, on the reverse strand, counting down.
CCTTTATAATAGAATTCTAATAGAATCCAAATTATTATGGAACCCACGTATTTACCCTAAACCCATCTGGGCACAAAAAGTTTTTGTCCCATTATTAGCTTTACTCGGTTTCGGATAACAAATTACGTAATACACCTTACAGTTGCTTCGTTTGATCTGAATCGTTGCTTTACAAATAAATAGACTTAAATATATAGAAATTGATTTTTTCTTATATAGCATAATATCTTATATTAAATATCAAGAATATCAAACATAATACCGATCTTTAATAGAAAAGGGAAGGAAGATGTTGAACCGTTTGAATTTCCCAACTCACAAGTTAATTTTCAATTAATGGAAAGTATAGGTATATATTTTTTTCTTTTTACTTTCCTTATTAGTTAGTTATGATAGGTCAATTTTTAAGTACTGGGCCAATTTTGGGTATTCAATTTACCAATATATCTAATTGACTGAATATTGTCCTAACGGACGATAAAATATTTTAATAGAATGGAATTGACGTGATGGCAATGCCAGCAAATAACTGGAATTCACTAGTGAAATATTGTAAACTTTTCAAGTTGGGGCTGTTTTTCCTTTTCGTTAGAACTTTAACAAACAAAAGAAATTTTATTGAATATTATATTGCCAGTTTGGCGTAACACAACCATGGTAGTAATACTTCTCACGTAAGAATATTTATCCAGCAAGCTACACGCACTATAAAGTTTCTTAAAACACTATAATCGAGTAGGTATGTCATTTATTAATAATTTTTGAATTCGTAATTTGAAATTACAATAAAAGCGTGGTTAATATATATATTTTTTTTCAATAATAAATAGTTAATGTTTCAATCATATACACGCTTGATTAATGATTCCTTCATAAATAATCTTTCAAGTATGTTTTGATTTCAGGACACTCCAATGTACACGTATACGCATTCACATACATCTGTTCGCGTCGTTTGCACTGAATAATATACTATGGATTGTATGGTATAAGACTGTGGTTAACACTGTGGTCGTGGTTCAGAATAATGAGGTAAGAAAATATTTACAGACAGGACAGTAAGCTTGCAGAATGTTTAAAATAAAAGGTCTCTATCTACAAAGCAGATTATTTTGCTGGATCTCTTCTGAAAGTGCCAACCAACAAAAAATAATGGGTGTGTGAATGGTAAAACTAGCTAATTGAAACAATATCTAATATTTCACGAAAGCTATCGGATCATTATATAATAACATACTCGTACTATCGGAATTTGAAAAATCTTTCCGATATCAACGACAATTCTGAAAATGTCGGGATTATGTATAAAGATTACTACGACAATTTCAAGGTATATAAATGTATATGGCAGTAATTGGTATGAATCCTGCTCTGCCAATTAAGTACATTATTTATACCACTAAGGTGACATACAAGCATGCGGCCTGTCTGATGGTAAACAGTCATCGTAACCTATGAACATTTGCAACACCAGGGGTGTGACTCATGCGTTGCCGACTCTCTAAAAACCTCTTTGCGCCTTTTTTGAAGAGCTCCATACTTTAGTCCCTTGGGAAAACCTCGGCTGGGAGTTCATTCCACAACTTGATAGTTATCGGAAGAAAACTTCTCTGGAACCGAACAGTAATTGCAATCAGTAGTTTTCTTTTTTGTTTTTATTATTAGTATTTAAGAATCTATCTGTCTATCAATCTATATTCACGCTAAATCCGATGCGCCGTTCGAATAATGAACGCTTGCAATACAGGAATGCTCGCGTGTCGCTACCCCTGCTGCTAGCACAGCAGCTCCTTACGAGCGCACTGGTAATCCTACTCATAGAAATACAATAATCCGCCTGGGAACTTTTATTTGACTGTGTTGTTTTCTGAGAGGTGGAGGTTCTTCCCTAGTGCTTTGTTGCACCCTGCATCTCTTAAAAATACTCGGACCAAAACAAATAGAAATAAATGAATATTCCTGTTCTGAATTGCTCCATTCACTGTACTTGTTGACCTCACTTGTGCCAAGAGACAGCGATGTATCTTAATTTACTAGTAAATACACATTTTGCGTCTCAGCTTAAGCCACATCGATTCCCTTTGTTTTTCTATTAGCTTCGTATCAAGCATTCAATCACATCTATATAGATATCTTGATCGGATAATGACATCGTGGAGTTAGTGAAGGACTCGCTCTCCGCGATAACATCCTTATCAGTCATTTCGTCTTATCATGCATTTCTCCAAAATATTCATCCCATTGTTCTAACAGTTTGTGTGTGACGCCAGATTTAGATTTCTTCTTATAAAATTCTGGATGCTAATGAATAATTTCGAGACTTCTTTATCGCCATCTAAAACAATTTGGTTTTCTCTCGAAGATGTACGATGCTACGTCAACTATTCATTCAATATAATTTTTGACGTTTCTCTTTTTTTGAAGCTTTTATTCTCTCGCAATACAATTATTAATACTTTCACTACTTTACCATTATCGCTTATGGTATACTGGTACAGTCACATAGCATCTCGTTTAGTACCACGCATCACTCTTTTATTCCCGACAGCTTACTCCCTCAACTTCTAAAGTTTTTAGTCTAGAAATTTTTAGGTAGAAGCGTACGCAGTAATCCCTAATTTTAACTAATATAGTATATTCCTCGATGCTCACACGTGCATGATCATCATAGTATACTATAGATAAATTGTATCTCTCATTTATTACACTTGTTACCTTCTACAGATTGTCTTTTAGTCAACCATCCTCAGGGACAAAAGTGCGGTGAGATTGTCATTATTTAGTATATTAATCTGCGGAAAGCGCAGATAAAACAACTAACAAAGCCTAACGTCATTTCTCGTCGTATTACTGTGTTTAATCTCTTCCAACTATGTATCGTATCTATACGTATTTTTAGCCCCCCGAGATGCTGGCGGCGGGAGGCGAGGTGATAACGAAATGTAAGATGTCCTTAATACGGGATCCAGTGTTAACGACATGTCACATTTCATATCAATGTAGGTGATGATATGTATTTACCTTAAAGCTAAAACTATGTAATTTGTAATGTATATATATTTTGTTGATAAATAAATATATTTGCATTTGATGTACTAGAACCTAAATCAAAAGTGAGAAGGCATTGAATAGATTTTGGTACGACGGGCTACTCTGCAAACTCACGACGTCCACCGCAACGAAACATATTGAGCGAGCATTGGCCTCTTTCCTGAGAGACGGACGCTTTCAAGTAATGGTAGAAAATGAAACTTCACCCATCAGAATATATCGTAGCTAGTAATGATAATTTCCCAATAATAAAAATGCAACGAGTATTAAACTTACCCCAGAGTGTGTCGCAAATGGAAACTCTTATGCGAAAAACGCTAGTGATAGTGGCATATTACTCTGTAACGAAGTCACTCGCCCTGCGGTGAGGAAATACCCTGGGTCAACGCCATCGAGTACGTAACCTGTTAACGCATACCTACCTGGGCATTGTTATTGTTCATAGGCTAACCAAGAAACACAAACAAATAAGATGATCGCTAAAACATCGCGCGCTTTTATTACAATACTGTGTGTCGACGTGATCTTCAAGTGTGTGCTCCCACCAATCAACGCACGCATGCTCAGGTGCAGCGCATCGACGAGGCGTAGTGCGCGACGCCTCACTCGGCCATCAATTATCGAAATGTGCACATCTATGTAATTTTGTCATAATAAAATCGGGTCCGGTTACTTCACAAACCCTCGTCGAGTCCGCCGTAACACTGTGGCCGTATTTCCTTTAATTTGCCGCTAAATACTAGCTTCAGCCTGTACAAAACGTACACAAAATCACTCTTTGCTTATGAAGCACAGACTTGATACGCTTTACTAAGCAAAGGAAAGACTAACCAAATACAGCTACAACATTTACTATTCCTCAGGCACTAATTTTGAAGCATGTAGATACATTACTACGTCACCTCACCAAGGGTTATTCGAGTTCGCAGATGAGTCAGAGTTGCCTCACAAGTACACCCGAACGCTGCAGCACGCCCGCGTGCCATGTGGACGCCCATACGTTCGTGAATTACTGACGAATAGTACAAGCTGCGATGGTCCTATATATATAGGATCTAGCGCAAATCTATGTCATGTTTTAGAAGATTTCGTTTAATACGCGCATAAACGACCACGGCAGCATTGGTGGTTGTATACATCGCCTATTGCAGATGGCCTGTTGATGATGATGATGTCATACAGTTTTGATTTTTTTTTAGAGTAAACTCAAGCTTTATGAAATATAATCATTCAAATGTACGACGTTTTAGGATTCCTTTTAATTAAAAATTTAATATTTATAAAAATTAAAGCAAAATTACAAATTTCTAGCTGCACCTACCTGCTTTGACGTAGATGTAGCTATGAGAGTTCATTTTTGTTAATTTCGGCACATCACGTATCAAACATCATCACATATTCGTATCAGTTGTAAAACCTCTGCTTGCTTGCATTGACATATACTGCCAATGTGTAAAAAGAAAGAATAATTGCGAAACGAGGCGCTTCAACTATTTGTGTACAAGGTGTACAAATCCTCAAAATACGTTATGTATATTACGAATATGTATGTTTACATGCTATTTGCCTATTTATACACCGCCTTCGGCTTTAACGTATATGAACATTTTAATTAAACTGCTCGTATTTACTCCCTTAACAGAAAGCCTCTCAGACAAAAGACTTCTGGGAAACAAGCCTCTTTGGATGTTTTGGTTTATCGAAGTATATGTAACACGATAATGTGTTATTTTAAAAGGTATAAATGAGTCGTTATACTCATTAAGCAAGAGCAAATAAGTTTTAACTACACTCGATGCACTATGCCATTAGACAAACGATGCTCAGGCAAGAGAGACTTAGAACATTCCTATATTTAAGATGAAACAGCCAAACTGACGACACTTTCAGAAAAGTTTACCTCAAAGGAAGGCGGCCGGAAGTGGTTAGGTGCGAAAAGCGGATCAACGCATATAGTGGAAAATGTTGCGAAAACCATATAATAAATAGTAAATACAGGCTAATACGGTCATCTTACAGTTATGTCTACTATCATAAATACGAGTAGTAGAATCATAAATATTACAAGTTAACAACACATTAAAAATCATTAGTTTTACTAGAATACTGTTGAAGTCGATTCTTAAGAGCATATGTAAAAAATTAGTCTTGATTAGCTTGGTATGGAGTACATATGGATCTCTCCTTGAACTTAATAAAGATACAATCAGTCCCTATGTTTCACTAAAGGATTATTTCCCGAAAGTTTTATTACATTACATTCGCAAAAATGAGGCCAGTGACTAGGACATAAATTGTCGACTATTCGCTAGTTGTGCCAATAATGAAAAGACCTTCTCGACCTTGATAAGGCTTTCAACAGTTTCTATTAAATCCGTCTAATAAAATGGAAGCAGTCGGTATTTGTGGCTTCTACCCCTTCAAGTCAAAACGCACTACTTATCCTACAGAATTCAATCCTTGATGATAGATGTCCAGGTAAAGATCCTTTGCTGATTGCATGGACGTGCCATAACCCCTAATCTCAATCTGATTTATATTAACGATCTGTTTCTGTATAAATTAACAAACGGTAAAATACTCTCCTATGCAGATAATACTGCTCTCATATTTTTGAGGGGAGACATGAACTAAATTGACGAAGGGATATGTATGTGGACCATAGATAACAGAAACAACGGGAGATGTGACATACTACGTGAGTTTGCACCGGGACGGCTGTCGCCTAGTTTCACACTACCATAAAACACTCACACACTTAAATAAATAAAAGATGTCATTCTACGCACACAAGTACAACGACACACTTTTGTTAAGACGCTGTCATTGGACCTTTATTTAAACAACACCCAAGTAAGCACGCACTACTATTAACACTGATAAAGCGACTTTGCTGGGACACGTGGGTCGATATGACTTTGCCGATATTGACAACGTTATATCGATCTATGATCTACCAAGAAGTGTAATGTTTGTAATAAAATATTTATGGGGTGTAAGTGGATCAATGTCAACTTAGAACCAAAGTCAACCCCACTATACTATATAACAATTCCCTGGAGGATGATTGATTTCATGCGAGTTAGTGAGGTCACAAGAAGTTGAGTTGCTGGATTGGCAGCGAGGGTGACGAAGAAAATATAGATGAAATAATAACTACAGTAAAGACTTATAATTTTTATCTAATACTAGCAGTCTATTGACACTTCGTATCGATAAGTGAAGTCAATGCGCACCCCTAACCGGCGGCAGAAACTAGCGGCCGTATCTCGAAACTGCACACACATTGAACGAATAATCTCACTCGCTTTACATTGCGTGTTGGGAAACGAGCGGTGGCGACTGCGTAATGGTAGAAAAGGAATGTATGATTTAAGAATGAGATGTTGATTATTTAAAATTTGCATCGTGGTAAGGTTCGGGTAGAAATGGTGTCGGAGAATTTTTGAAATTAATTTTGTGTTTATGCTTATAAAACGTAATATTATTTGTACTTACAGGTGATAAGTGATTCCATTTGATTTAAAGTTAACCACTGCACTTCTATTTTTGCAAATTGCAACAGCACAACTTGGCATTTTGCTAAAACAAGGAGCAACGTATCTCAATCGAACTTGATTGCAACTAACTAACTGTTCTTGGCAATGTTTTCGTTTTGAGCATATTGCGGCGACACCAACCACGCCCCCTTGTCACATCTCCCGTTGTTTGTGTTATCTATGATGTGGACCTTTTGTTATCACGAATACTTCAGATTATTTAGATGTTTATAAAGCACAGAAACATACTTAAGCGACTGTTGTTAAAGATTGTATACTTTGCGCTAATCAAATTCTAATACATTTATTCCAAGTAAATTTTAAGTCCAATACATTCTTGATTACTGCATACCTGCTTGATGGGTTCATGTATGGCGAAATTAATAGGAATCGAATGCGCACAAACGTTACTCTTGAAAGTGATGATTAGGAAGCCTTTCAAATACATACCTATGCAAAGACTGCAATGTTGTGATAAGGAAACAATTGCTTGTCCAGCACACCATATATGCAAAAACATAACTAAGTTGCAATGATCCCAGTTTAACCCAACCTCTCAGAAGTTGTAAAAGAATCTGCAAAACAGCAATATAGGCACTGCCTTCTTCAGACGACAATTCAGCTTTCTAAAAAACTCATGTCGAAATATATTTTCAAACGCAACATATAAGCCTATTTATGCCTTATTGCCTATTTATTAATAATGTCTATATGAAAAATAATTACCTATTAAACTTAACTATAAAAAATATATTCTCATTACTATAAGAACTTAATGGCATTACATAAACAAACAAACACACCGACCTCCTTTCTGAACTCGCACGTACACGACAATCCTCACTTACCTACCTTTATAAATCCAGGCATGTGTGGGGTATCCTCTTGTTCGCATCGCCACTTAAGTCACTTGCATGTACTTAAGTAAGCACAAATTTACGTATTATCGCGAGCACGTCTTAGAGGCCTGAAATACAAGACTTACCTAGTTTAGGCTCCAATCTACCTTCGCCCATGAGAATCCATGTATTATTTAAGTACTTGTGGCCAATTTTTTACCAATTGTAGTACATAACAGTGCTTGCAACACGAGAAGTAAGTCTTATCACTATTGTGGCCTTTAGTGGCGCAGTAACTCCTAGAAGCTACTATCTGAATCATACATACTAACGCAAGAAGGTGTAATTGGGCGTGATTCTTCTAAAACGCATTATTCTGAAAGGTGGAGGTAGTTACCTAATTGAGCTGCGTGTTAAATTTCCCTAGTTTATGATATGTTTGGTTTGGTTCTTCAATTCAATTCTTTATTGCGTAATACCACATATAGGTATGTTAATTACAAATGTACTTATAACTAAACCACCAACAATATGATAGTGAGCAACACACTCTAAAGTCGAAGCATTCACTTTCACATATCGCTTAGAAGAAAATATACATGAATTAGTATAACTTTCAGAGCAATAATGATCTGCAGTACAAATTGCAGTGGAAATAAATATGCATAAAGCAATACTTGTGTGAAGAAACACTTCCTTTAATTATGTATATACGAGTACGTCACTGGATACAATGTTCAATGTGTTCGATGTTTGATTACCACCCTCGTAAAAGGCTACTGTAAACCAGAAACTCTAGTCAGCGATAATCCCGTCGGCAACGGCATTTTCCTCGTAAACTTATTATATCCTATAGTTATAACAAGTTTATAGTTCCCCGCCATTCCCTCTCTTAGATTATGTTTTACACGGCATACATACTATGTAATTTAGTGATAACGAGATTGAAAATAGCTAGCATTTAACACGCGAGTCAAGAAATATGCAAGTATTTTTTTTACATCAAGCATAAATCGCGATAGCAATGACACTGACGTGCGGAATGGACTAGACGCGATTATCGCGCGATTGTCGGTTAGGCTACTTGCTAACGAATAATATACGAGTAGACAATGGTTGACGAAACGCTTTAGTCGCACGATTATATTCGTACTATTATATACTTCACCTATACGTCACTTTCTTTTATAACATTGCCATACTAATTACAATAATTATTTGTAGGGATGGTGCCAGATACTTCACATCATAACACACTATTTTATGGTCGCGAGCTATGTGTGGATGTTCTGCGAAGGGCTTCACTTACACATTGCGCTCGTTGTAGTAAGTATGAACTGTCATCATCTAATTCAAGTTGTTTACATATTATATATATATATTATATTCATTTCGTTTGATAATCAACTTTAAATATATATTTTGTGTTCTTTATGTTAATCTATTTATTGTTATTTACTTGTGCTATGCCGTACGATAAGGTAATGTTATACTCACATATAGAGGTATGTTTATATGCAGAAACGATCCGTTCGAACGTCCCGCAAAGTATTACAGACTTCTCCGTTGTTGGCTTACTGAGAATGAACAATATTTGATTGTTATCATAAACATTAATTTATTATTGGAGTAAAGTACATAGGAAAACAGTATAAATTCCATCCTTCGTAGTACTCAACTATATTCTCAGTGGAAGCAGTAACGAGGCCTGCATCTAGCACATCTAGTACAACGCTATGTTGACAACATATACTAGGTGATAAATAATATATCAGCGATGCAATGTACAGCAATAAGTAGCAGTACAAACGTCTCGCAAAAACATGATATTTCTCCAAAGATTTTTTATCTGACTGGAGTATTCTACTCGTATATGGTAAACATAGTTTTCTAGTCGAGTTGCATGTATAGTTACCTACCTCTTCTTCTTAGCGTTACTATTTCCTTTTCCGTTAGGATAGGCAGGGCCCGCTACCTAAGCCTAAGGGTTTGGCAAAGATACTGATTTTTACAAGGAGCGACTGCCGTCAGACCTCCACAAGCCAGAGAGAAAACCAGACCTTTTTAGGTAAAGTTTATCTTTCGAAATATAATTACTTGGAGGTGCAGGTTTGCTCACGATGTTTTTTGCACCACCGCGCAAGTGATAATTACAAATATGTACGTAAATCCGAAAACCCGAATTTTGTGGTACACGCCAGAATTCGAACCTCGGACCTCGGACGGACTTCGGACCAGTTGATCAATAAGCCGGTCCCTTAGTCACTGGGCTATCGCTACTCATGTATTTTTTTTATAATTACTTACCATCCATCCCAATTTGTACGGATAAGTACGGAGTTTCGGCGTTCTGTTTGGAGTTTGTTAGATTTATTCTGAAAAAAACTTTTAATAATAATTTTTAATAATTTAATTTTTTTTTTTTCATTTCATAGTAATTTACATGCTTTTCTTATATCTAAACATTTTACATATACAGACTTAATAGTAAAACACGTATCAAAATTAGTAATCGATCTTTAATACATAGGTGCATGTTTTTATACAGTCTGGGCATGTGTATATTGCACAACGTGAACATATTTATAAAAGTAATAGTTTCCGGCCGTATGTTCCAAATACCCAAATTTTCAATAGTAACCCTCGCTGTGTATAAATAGCGCGCCGCTACCCCTTCTTTGCAAACATCAAACGCCCACACGATGCTAAGGCGGTATGACGATTGTTTTGTGGTCACGGAATTAGTTCTCCCACTATAATATTATACACAATATATCATTCAATATAGAATAGATTGTAAGATGGTTTTCATTGACTATTGCATTTCAAGAAAACTTTTCCGTAGTTCTGTTTGCTTTTCTCGTCAACATTGAATGGTTAGTTCAATAGCAACTTATATTCGAACAAAATTTGAAAGTTCCCCTCGAAATGGTCACGTATTTCACGTATTAGGAGCGAAAACTCTCCGGACTTACAAATTGGAGACCCAATGAGGATCGTTTCAAATTTTGGACATGGCGAATCTTATACTCTTGGAAGCAAAGTGATATGACTTTCGTGGCCAGGTCGTAGAATTTAACATATCATAAAATATCGATGATTCCGTGAAAAAAAGAAACACATAGAATAATAAATGGTAAGATGATAATAATACTATTATAATATAAAATACATTAGACATATCTAGCACAAGCCAATAGCAAGGACAAAGAACATCTAGTTAATACGAACTTGTATTGTGTTGTTAATAGTACTATACAAGGAACTAATAATAAATTACGTTTTTAATAGGAATTGAAGTACGTATAATTCTATCTATCTATCTATACCTTCACGCCAAATCCCTTGCGGGGTAGGCAGAGAGAACCGAGCCACGTGACTCGAGAGTCATTTCACTAAACCAATTTTAGATATTTTGTGATGAGAGTGCAAACCTCCGATATGAAATATTATGATAGAGTGGATTATAAAAGCCTCGAGGAGTCGTTCGGAAGTTCTGGGGACGATTACCTAAAAGGTCACCAGTCTCCAACACAAATATTATATGATTGTGTGTTTAGATTTTCCTATGAACTTTTGTGCGTTGATCGAATACAAACAAATGAAATTAGTATTTGGCCCAATAGGCAAAATTCGACCATAATCACTGTTGATAAAAATATATATACGAATTTATATCTCCTGTTTTCAGGAACACCGTTCTTATATGAAATCTATATGTTTGCCTGTGTGTCTGTGCGTGCGTGTGTCTGTCGCTTTTTTCGAATATTTGAATTTTGACTTCAGATTCGGATTCAGCATAAAAAAGTAGAGTAGGAATGTTCAGGAAGACCGTTCCCATCTCTTAAGGAACATGGCCAAAATGGCCGACAAAATTAAAAAAAAAATTGATTTGTTATATAATTGACGAGCCAGGTGTTCCTCTGGCAATGCAAGCTTGCGCAATCTCACCTGGTTTTATAAATTGTTTTCATTTTTTTTATTCATAACCTAAAGCTCGTCAATAATATGAGCTACTACAAAATAGGATATCGGTTGACAAACAGGGGAGAAAAAGGCACTGAACTGTTTTATCGTATATGCATATGCATATAATCGGTAGCGTAATGTTGTGTGCATATAAGGTAATACAGTCAATGATTTGTTTCAGCAACAGCGTTGACTAAAGCGCAGAGCCTTGAAATATATTCAACCATCAGAACCATACATAATTGTAATAGTCAACTTGAAAACATCCGACAAATCAACGTAAATGTCATTTAATAAAGTCTGCCGTTTCGTAAGACAGATACCATGCGCTCGTATTGGTACCTTGAAAGTAATAATTAATTTTGAAGTGCTACACATAATTTCGATTAAATACTGTCGGTTAGTCGACAGTAAGAATTACTTTGTCATGACACACAATGAATTAGGTTAATTATAATTTTAAGTTACCTCTTCAATTTATAGTAACTTGATGTTTAATGCAAGAACTTATTACAGATTTTTTTTAGGTATTTGTGAAAGATGAAGTGGCAATGCGGTGGTTCATCTGCCTTGGCTGGGGAGTCTCATTCATCATTGTCTCTGTTTACGCCACTGTCCGCTACTACATACCTGGCGCCACGGAGCGGTCGGTATACAACCAAATCCTAAAAGTACTTATATCCTAGTGTTTGCATTGCGAATATGAATTGGAAACTGGTGCGAATTTTTTTGATACTTCACTGGATCACAGCTTAAAATATTCCTTGACTTTAGATGCAAAATCACAGGCGCTTTCAGTATTGCGAAGTCGCTTATTCGCCAGTGCGATACTTGTTGATGCTAATATTATTTAATGATAGATACCTACTGTTACAAATTCTTGTTGTTACAAAATGCAAAAGTACGCGCTAATATACTCATATATAAATAAGAAATTTCTTTTCGCCAAAGCATGCTCATCTCATGAGATTTTTATAACTGACTAGATAATAGAATTTAATAATTTCGTATTATAATTAAAACTAATATTTCAAGCATTGCGAACGTAATACGTTGAATGAATCTGGAAATATATTTCGTTCAGAATTATTTGATTTATCCACACCTCTGCTTATAATGTATATCTAGATTTAAGAAAATATTAGAAAGCTTATTTTCACGTTGTTATTAGTAAAATTGCTTTGCTCATTCTTCTATTGTATAAACTTTGATTATTAATTAAAGAGTATACATAGTTTTGAACTAATAAAGGCAATCAATAAAAGTTGCCTATCAGTTTTAAGATAAAACTATGTACGAACGAAAAGAAATTTGAAAAATTTATCACATAATTTTCTATAAAAAAATATCTATTTTATAAACCGTTAGCAAAAGCTGCCCGCAACGTATAGTCAATGTGCAGAAAGGCATTCATGGATTACAAAGTTGCTATGCAATAACTAGCTTCTTTTTAGTTAAAATAAAGGCCACAATTGAATACATACTGTAACATCTTTTAAAACATGGTTTGATTTCTAAACCCACACCTACAATCGAGCGTCTAAATCAAATGAGTGTATTTGTTTAAAAACAAAATATGTGTTTTGTTGGTTTAGTGGTTAGTTGGTTTCAGTTAAGCTCCTTTTTGCGATAAACTGATTTAGTGATTTTTCAAATCGTTTTATTTTTTAGTTTAAAAGCAACGAAGAGTTCATCCGTAATCTATATTCAGTAACTTAATAACGTAAATAATAACAAGGTGACTAAAAAACTGATATTCCACACTGGCTAAGTAATTAGATCTATCTGTATCATATACCTTTATTCAACCATCACCATCTTTGTACACTGACTATAAAGAATGACAAAATTAATAGAGACAAAAAAATTACATACTTATGAAAATGATCGCATGGAATCGTCATCGAATTATCATGATATAATTGCATCATACATCTCCCATGCAATCCCAGTATATGTAGAATGTTCTTTTTATAGGTGCTGGATGGACCAAAGTGATGCTTTCTGGATCATCGTAATTCCGGTTGTAATATCACTGATTGCTTCTTTCAGTAAGTACCGTTACATAACTAAATAGAAATTTAACAAACACGCAAAATGGATAACAGCACATTTAACAGATATACTACCCGCTTACTACTGCAAATACGAATAAAGTAACTCACGTACGCTTCTGACAAGGGATTATAAAGGAGATAAAGGATTATAGCGGTTTCCAACAGCAAATAAATTCTGTTACAGTGTACATAAACTTTTGTGATAGCAATAGAAACCTGCGAGGCAGACAAAAAGCTGATACTTTTGTATGTCTAACGCTTTTTGGGATATATACTCGTAACAGACTGACAAGCGATTGATGATTTTTCCTTTTGAGGAACGGAAACCCTAAAAAGGCGTGAGGTTTTTACAAAGTCAGCAATATGTCAACCATCTGCATTCTGTAGTTTAAATAAAATTGAAGCAAATTCTAGGTATCAGCTCTAACTCCGTGATGACTTAGCTTAATTATAAGTCCGATGACCGACACAATACCAAGCTTCGATAAAAAGATCCAAGATTACCCCAATACTCACTAGATATAACACGAAATAGCTTGGCGTAAATCACATCAGTTTTGTCTACAGAATAATCCGAAAAATGTAGCCTCTCTTCCAATTGTTGTATTTAATTTGTTAGTTCATGGCATGTATCAAATAACAGTTTGCACAACAAGCTCCCCATAGCAATCTGTAGGCAAGTCGTCAATTATATACTTATTATTAATTATACAAGATATTATCTAGACGATTCGCGTTTCATGTTAGGTCGCATCGCTAGTTTTACCGGAATGATAAATGTGTCGGACGAATATTGTCATATGTAATTTAATAGCCCTATTCATACTAGAGGGACCCAAATAAACTGTTGGTGACGACATATACGAGTATAGCGGGCGCACAGCCACGTTTTCTATTGGATAGAATATCATTAGTCCCTATACAGCTTTGTATTGCGTCTATTTATTACAGTCGTCCAATAACAAGATATTATTTAAACTAAAACTACAATATTGAATATGCTCTTATGATATTATGCTTTGGTATAAAGCTGGTTTCTATAGGCAGGTAGGTGGTTTACTCTTGCAACATTACATTTATTAGACGAAATTAAAATAAGTCATTATGAAATCTTGTTGTAAAAATTCGATAAAAAATACCTAAACCAAGTCTGTAAAATAAATTTATAACTTTAACATTATGTATACACCATGAGCAGTGATAACCCGGTGGATAAGGAACCGGCCTATTAACTAACTGGTCCCCAGTTCGAATTGTGGCGGGGACATGTACCACTAAATTCGTGTTTTCGGATTTATGTACATATTTATCACTTGCTCGGCGGTGGAGGAAAATATTGTGAGGAAAATTATATTTCGACAGACGTCTGTGTAACCTAAGATAGATCTGATCTTCCGTCTGGGTTGTGGAGATCTGATGGCAGTCGCTCCATGTAAAAATTTGTGTCTTCGCCAAATCCTTATGCTTAGGTAGCGGATCCCGCTAATCCTAATGGATTAGAAAACGGGATAACGCTAAAAAGAAGATAATTCTATTCGAACGTGACCATTATACGCGTAGGCTCCAGAAATACATTGTGTGAACGAAAATGTTTAAATTTAAGAATCTAATAGTTGTTTGTGTTTTTACTAATACTAGAACTCATTACTGATAATGAAATGTTTCTATATTTGAATTGAAACCCATCAACAGCTACTAATAAAAAAGAATAACCGGTCGACAAACATGGGACAGAGGGAAATGATGCTGAACGGTTTTATCTTTGCCTAGGCCTTTAGGTATATACAGATATTAAGATTGAAACCCCCGCAGGCTATTTATTATAACTTTGTTACCTTTTAAAGATTTTCGTTAAATCACTAGCTCAAATTGAATATATATACTCTCTTTTAACAGATCCTCGTCTGTTATTTAGCTGGATATGTGCAGATGAGTAAGTAAAGTAAAGATGACGATGAGCCATTGACCCATTCTATACCAGATAAGGTCCAAATGCTTGTACGCCTCCCTAAGTTTAAAAATAGATAAGTTTCTACTATACGAAACCTGAAAATTTACTTAAATCTTTTTAATTTCTTTGTAAGGTGTAAAGAAGTATTTTATAATACTAATTCATAATTATTTATTACTTCATATATCTACAGTATCAGTATCATGTATTTAAAATTGAACGACACGCTATTATCCAACAAACTAAGTAAAATAATCATTTTTCCGACTAAAAAATTTGTATAGTGTGAAAAATTGTACGAAACTTGAAATTTCTGTCAAATTAAAATATTAATATTCTATTATGATATTTAATCTGTAATATTCTGACTATTTTCTCTTAAAGAATTTGATAAAAAAATATATTACATAATTACTTACGCAAGCCGCCTTTAATATATTTGTTACAAAAAATCCCATAGATATACATATTGTATTACAAAGTAAAGTTGTATTTTATGAAGATTTATTTGTAATGATTAACGAGCGATTGAATGAATAACGAGCATCAGCTAT
Source organism: Pyralis farinalis (assembly GCA_947507595.1). Lineage (NCBI taxonomy): Eukaryota > Metazoa > Arthropoda > Insecta > Lepidoptera > Pyralidae > Pyralis > Pyralis farinalis. Next base: position 18,699,369 of record OX382265.1, on the reverse strand, counting down.
TACTAAGTGCATCTACTAATTCTGTAAGAAATCGATGTGACGTATTAGAAAATAGAAGGATGGCGATTATTAAGCGACGATTAAGATCCGTAATTAAAATAAAAAAATATATATTTCGATATTTTACGGTTAGTTGTTTCAATTGATACTCCACACTATATCTACATGTTTTAGTTTTAATAGTATCGTATTTTATCCTTCAACATTTATAAGAAAATATCCAGACATTGACTAGAGCTTAGGTACACGTGTATATCCTCAATGTCTACCATTATTAAAAATTTCAAGTTTCTACGTTACTAAGTTTCCTAATGAGTGACCTTACTGGTACTGGTGGTCTTTTTCCTTATATAATTAATGAACCCCCACAAATAGCACACAACGACCCAACACATCACGTTGTAACGTTTCATTTGCCGTTATGAATAAAATGTTTATACAAACTATAAACAAGCTATCTTTACCAATAGATAGTTGAAATACCTTAATAAATCTATACTTGAGTAACTTTCTTTATTGCACGTAAACTAAAAAACTTTTCTAAACTACTAAGGTAGAGTAAATTGATATACGCCCCATCTGATTTGTGTGGTTACCGTCTTTTACTAGAGTGTTGTTTGTATATTGGCACTATCGATCACGTGCAGATGAGATTGACTTTTGCTCCGAAGATGAGCCACGTACACACCGAGTCTTCATGTTTTTAATTTATTTTATAATATGAAAAAGACACCTATATATATTATAGTGCCTGTCGGTAAGTTCAATAGTACGGATTCCACAGCCACATGAACTCGCAGTTAAATAAACTAATGATGTTTTATGTTGTAACTTTGTATGGCAGAAATAAAACAGTACAAAAAAAATAGTAATATTTTTTTATTCTAATCTATTAATTTTATTATATTAGTCATTTTTTAAATTTGTATATTACATACAAATTTAAAACTGTTAACATGAAATATTTTTCATTTCTGCTTGTATGTTCCCTCTTATAAGCTACGTATTCTCAAAAGAGTAGGCGTTAGTAGTTTACTATTAATAGTCGATCAATTTAAACCTTAGTTAGTTATGAGTTTAAATATATTGTCTACAAACGAAGCGTAAAAACATATTTGTTATGTAACACATATTTTTTACCGACCGTAAATCACAAATGAGTTTAGCAGGATGGATAACGTACTATATTAGTTCAGTAGTTCTTTAGTGGGAAGTTTTATTGGAATAACCTACTTAATACCAGATACGCTACACTTGTTTGGCATCTTAGTTTTATAAGAATAAGATACGTGTATTTGTTAAAATATCTTTTTTATTTCACTTAGGCAATAGGCAGTCGACGCACTTGAGCGGTATTTTGTCAATGAAAAAAATATCTATGTGCTAATTCGACCCTGCTACGATTTGATTATATATTTATAGATAAGATAGATATGATAACTGCATGTGATTACGGTATAGCATTAATTCTAAATGACTTACACATAGAAATAGCATAATTCTACTCATACATAGTTATACATTTCTGGTACTAACTACTGGTGGTAGAAATTCGTTTGCTTTGTATCCCGTCCAGTATCAGAACTCTCAGTATCATATTAATCCGTTACGAACAGACGGGCAGCCAAATTGATTTTTTAACAATTTTTATGGCGACTATTTTAACAGGCAAGTCCCGTAGCATCACATTTTGAAAACCAAAAAGTACATATGGGCACTGCCCAACAGAAGTGAAAAGTTGAACACATACTCATAGATATATATACTATTCATGTTAGCATGTCGGTGACATGTTAGTAAGTCTATGATACAAACCCATAATATTTTTTCCTTACCAAAAATCACTCATATGCTATTAAAAAAGTCTACACTTCACTTCAATTAATGAAGAAACCAACCTAGCCACAGTTTTATTATGTTTATAGATTTCTTAATAGTATATTCTAAATGACAAAAAAAATGGGTTTATAATGATTTCCATAAACATAAAATTTTTAAACACAAAATTATTTGTTTAGAATCGCCTAATTTACTTTAACAAGTTTTTATTTAATTTGACTCAAATTTGGTATACTTGCGGATCTACGGTGACAATGCAATAACGTGGTACAATGGAGCTTCTATCTGATGATACAATGGGAAGGTGACCAATGGAACTCCTATACGAAACAAGATAAACCCATCGAGTTTGGGCTCATTTGTTTTGTCTAGAAAAACACAAAATAAATGATACCCATGGTCTAAAGATTAAGACGGTCTGTGGCCATAGGAACTTCTGGACTAAACAATATAGACCCGTCATGCTTGTACTCGTTTAATTTGTCTTGGCAAGCACTATGGTGCTACTTGATAGCCAAGGCAGATGCAGATGGAGCCGGAAGGTGTCAATGAAACTCTGCAATAAAACCATGCCCTATTGAGTTTGGGGTAATTTTTTATATGTATAATAAGTATGTATTCACAAAAAGTATATTTTCGTATGTTTATCAGTTGTCTAGTACCCATAACACAAGCTTCACTTACTTTGGGACTAGATGGCGCTGTGTAATATTTTCTAACAATTTTTATTTATTTTTGTTTTATCTTGACAAACACGCTAGTCCTATATGATAACTAGGTTCAGAAGATAGACACAATGTATACATAGGAACTTCTAAAGTAAACAAAAAATTACTTACCAAAGAATTTCAAACATATGATCACACCTGTCTCCCATTGGGGTAGGCAATGAAACACCAGGTGCACCGATCCAAACATTCCTCTCTCGCCTCTTCCGCGGTCAATAACGATATAGTATATAGTATGCCTCCTATTGTTTATAATAAAAATGCATTCGATTGATTTGTCTATACAACTGTAATGATCGCAGATGGGGTAGTAGTCTTGTAGTCTTATAGGGCAGCCAAAAAGCGTCCGTTGCACTTTTATAAATAAATTATGACCTACACCCGTGTGCATGACATGACAGAAAAAGTTAAATACAAGCTTATTAAGGTATAGTGATACTAAATAAATAACAGAAATTCTTTCAAGGTTGACTTTTTTATTTATAAAGATGTCTGTTCACCTTTCTTCGCTCAAGAAATTAGCGTTTTCTTGGTATTTACCCCAGAAATCTATTTCAAATTGCAGAACTTATTTTGAAAAAGTTATTTAAAGTACTGCCTGTTTATCGCTTATGTTTTATATTGTAGTATTCCTGGTGAACGTGGTCCGTGTTTTGCTAACAAAATTGCATCCGGCGCCACATCAGCATGCCTCTCTTGCTGCGAGGAAAGCCGCTAGAGCCGCTCTCATCCTCGTAAGTATCTTTTGTTATATAATATTTATTTATGTACTATTTAACTCAAAATATTACATCTAACACCAAAAACACCAAGTATTGTCATATAAAGAAATACGAGCAATCAACTTGACTTACAACTAATTTATTTGTAGTCTCTTTTAATTCACTACTGCGAGATTATTGTATTACAAATGTGTGCTTATAAACGCAAGTAGCTAGTTACTGTAATTGCATGAAAAGTATAAATTCTTGGGTGTTTTATTTAGGCATAGGTGGTTTGTGGGCGATAAAATACAGTTAGAAAATTGAAAAGTAATTAACCAAAACAAAAAACATGTTGAATCTTTATTAAAATTACGTAAAATCTTCCTTCTCCTTCCCTAGTCACTACTACGTGACCCTGCTACGTGGTACGAGAGATTTGTCTTACTTATTATTTTCATTGAATAGCTTGTAAATTCACAGTGAATTCTCCTCCTTTAGGACTACACTCATAAATCATAAACGAAGCAAAGACCGCTTGCAGACCGTATTCGCAATGACGATGTTAGAAATAGAGTTGGTCTGAAAGAGAGCGTCGGTGTTAAAATAAGAAGAGGCATGCTCCGATGGTTCGGGCATGTAGAAAAAATGCAAGATGAAAGAATGACGAAGCAGATATACAATGCAAAAGTGGAAGGATGTAGGAGCCGGGGAAGGCCAAGACTTACCTACCATGACCAAATTGGTCGTGTTCTATCAGAAGGTGATGTCAGGAGCCCTAGAAACCGGCGAGCGTGCATGAGAAGAGCAATGAATGTTAAAGAAGCGAGTGAGATATGTAAGAATCGAGTCACGTGGCGCTCGGTTCTCTCTGCCTACCCCGCAAGGGATTTGGCGTGAAGTTATAGATAGAAGCAAAGACATAAAAAAGTCAAAAGTATTAATTTACGTAATGTACATATATATCATCATATCTGTCTCCCATTGTGGTAGGCAGAGACTGAAAAAGATATGGAACGCCAGTGCAACGATCCAAACATGCTTCTCTCGCTTCTTCCACACTCACCAACCAATTCATGAATGCTCTTCGGTTTTGGGTGCTTAGGATAACTTACTTTACATAATACATTTTTGACTAATCAACAAATTTTTAAAAACCAAATACTCTGAATTCAACTTATTACACACACATTCCTTAGTCCACTATTTCAATGTCCAAATCTGTCCAGCCGTTTACGAGATATCGGTAAGTAGAACCTGCGATGCGGACGAAAGAATAATATACACTACGGTAATCATCTGCGATAAAATCGATTTCACTTTTTTATTTTATTTGTTTGAACTATAATAACGTTTCAAATATTTTAATCGTTTAAGCAATCTATTTAATTCAATAATTGTTACTATTACGTCATGTTCCGATGGATATAATTAAGCGCGTGCAAGATCTAACTACTTGGATACAGGTAATAAAATAACTGACGTTTTCCAAATAAATCATTGACTATTGTAAATTTAAAATTACTCTATAACTAAAATTTAAAGACAAAAACACACGACAAGTAGACAAATTAAAATATCTAGGGATATCCATACTGTCGAGTTTGACATTTTTTTTGCACTTTAGGTTCTGTTATAATAATTTGAGTTAATGTAGTCTAATTCTGTATATTACAATGCATTCTGTAACTGAGCGAAGCTCGCAGACGCGTACATTTTCGAAATTTGGCGCGCTGAACGTCTAAGTGGATATTGGCCACGTGGTAGGCAATCGACTATTTGAATAATTAAAATATTTGTATTAGCATGGCTCCACCATTTAATTTATAAGTGGCTCACCATCACCTGAAGCCACTTGTAAGTGCACCGTAACGATATCTGAAAACCAGGCTCTGGTGAAAGAGCACTAGAACATTGTAACGTTTGGGAAACAGCCTACACCTACACCTTACGAAAGAACCGCAGCACCACCGCATTGATATTTTCTGGAAGGTTTATGTCTTGTTGGGAGTGAATAGTATAATAATATCATCGGCTGGCATGAAGTCGCTGCGTTAGCTACGGGAATGACAATGCCCTAGCCAATACTCCTTGGGTGACCACTTATTTTTTGTAGATCTTATATTCCGTAATATAGGTTCACGCACACCCCATTCATATATATCAACTCATACTCATCCCACTGCCGGGATACGCGATTTCACCGAAATTCCCTCGGGTTTAGTGGATCTCTGACGGCAGTCGCTCTGTATAAAAATCTGTATCTTAAACAAATCCTTAGGCTTAGCTAGCGGACCCCGCCAATCCTAATGGATAAGGAAATAGGGGCTAACGCGGCTAGGAAGAAGAAGACCTACAAGCCATCATTACTATCAGTTTTGGACTGTCATTGGTTATATTAACATCCTTAAACTATGATATTAATTGTTCGTACCTTATTTTTCTTGCAGATTCCTTTGTTCGGACTTCATTTCATTCTGATACCACTACGGCCCTCCCCTGAAGCGCCTGGTGAAAAGGTTTACCAGATCGTGTCTGCAATTCTTACCAGTTTACAGGTAAGTGTAATATTAAATATGAGTAATATTACTATAGTTATTGTGAGGGTAGTTCCTTAGAGGCTCAAAACTAAAAAGCGCGTCGCATCGCGTGGTTAAAAACCGTATAACGCTTTCACGACTTACGATATGCTGACTTTGCTTGCGCTCTCTCATGTTTACATACACAAAGTTCGATCATATTACCGACAGTATAGATAATTGTGTTTAAGTTAAGCAGATAACACACGCTCCACATTATAACATAGGACGACATCTTTAACCATGGATTAGGAAGTTTCGACTGCATAAGATTGCAACAAGATTATGTAGATTATTAGATAGATAGATAGAATAAGCTTTATTTACATAATAATTATACAGGAAATATCTTAAAAAATAGTAAAATATGAATACCAATTATGCAACAAGGCGGCCTTATTGCTAAAGGCAATCTTTTCAAGGCAACCTTAAGGTAACGAATCGGCGTACAGAGAAGGTAGGGTTAACAAGGAAGGAAAATTTATTCTTATTAATATAATTACTTATATATGTGTAAATATATACATAGGTATACATTTGTGTACAAATACTAAATAACAATACATATATAATAATAAATAAACAAATAAAACACATATAATATATAAAATACGTACATAAAATATACAAACATAAGTATATTTATACATACTTAATGTCAGTGTACAGCTTTGAAGTCATAAATAAAGGAGAAGTTTTTGAACACGGCGATAGATTTTGCTGTTCTTATGACTATAGGTAAAGTATTCCATAGCCTAATAGCCTGAACTGTAAACGATTGATCGAAGAATTTAGAGGAATGAGACGAGACTGAAAGAATAAGATTTTCACAGGAGCGAAGTTGTAAGTTGTGAGAGGAAGAACAAAATTTGAACCAAATTTTGAGGTAGGAAGGAGCTTTAGGATTAAAGAGTATGAAGTAGAGAAAGGAAAGAATATGCATATTTCTGCGCTGACGGATAGAAAGCCACTTCAGTTGTTGACGGTATTCAGATACATGATCATATTTTCGGAGCCCGAAAATAAATCTAATGCAGAGATTTTGTAGTCTTTCTAATTTATTAATTAAATCTACATTAAGGTCTGGATAGGAAATATCAGCGTAATCAAGGATAGGAAGCAAAAGGGATTGTGCAAGAACAACTTTAGTGGCAGTGGGTAGAAAATTTCTAATACGACGGAGAGACGCCGACGCGGCAAACATCTTCCTGCTGAGCTCTGCCACCTGCGACCTCCAGGATAACGTAGAATCAAAAGTAACTCCAAGATTCTTCACCGTTCCACTGAATGGAATACAGACACCATCAAACACAACCGAACGGATTTTAGAAACATCAAGCCTGGAAATAAACGCTGGACTGCCTATTATAATGCATTGAAATTTGTGTGGATTCACCTTCAGTCCGAAGCGTTTACTCCATGCCGATATCAAATTTAAGTCTACATTTATCTGGTTAATGCACTGTGAAATGTTAAAGAGAGAGGCCTGAGAATACTTATGGAGACAGTTCGGATTTACGAGAGGTTGTTCAACTATAGACGCAGTGATTCATTTGCTTAAAAGTATATTCGCGGTATGGGAAGGTTCGCAAGATGCCTTGGGAATTTTCTGTGATCTGTCTAAAGCATTTGACTGTGTGCACCATGACACTCTTGTCAGAAAATTACACCACTACGGTATCAGGAACAAGGCTCTCGAACTTCTGTCTTCTTATCTGGGCAATAGGATACAGAAGGTCGATATTAATGGTAAAAGATCTTCGGGGTCCCCTGTAGTTATGGGAGTCCCACAGGGGTCAATTCTAGGTCCATTCTTATTTTTAGTATATATAAATGACTTACCTTATTATGTAAAGGATAAACATGAGATTGTATTGTTTGCGGATGATACCTCTTTGACATTCAAAATTAATAGACAGTTAGGTAATTATGACGAAGTTAACGATGCTCTCTCTAAAGTTATGCATTGGTTTAATGTTAATAATCTGCTTTTAAATGATAAAAAGACTAAAGTAATTAAGTTCTCAATACCTAATGTAAGACAGGTGACTACCAATGTACATGTTAATGGAACTAATTTAGCCCCTGTGGAGACAACTGTGTTCTTGGGTATAACAATCGACTCCAAACTACAACGGGGCCCACAAATTGAAAAATTATCAGGAAAACTAAGTTCTGCAGCCTATGCAGTGAAAACTATTAGACGGCTCACTGATGTTGATACGGCTAGAATAGTTTATTTCAGCTACTATCACAGTATTATGTCATACGGAATTCTTTTTTGGGGTAACTCCGCGGACATTAACACCATCTTTTTATTGCAAAAAAGAGCCATAAGAGCTATCTACAAACTTGGTCCCCGGGAGAGCCTTAGAGAAAAATTCAAAGAAATAAATATTCTAACAGTCGCATCGCAATATATCTATGATAATCTTTTGTATGTCCATAAAAACATAGACTCATTTTGGAAAAAGAGTGATGCGCATAACATAAATACTAGATATAAGCATAATCTTGTGTTACATCCAAGCCGTCTCTACAAAATAAGTAATTCTTTTATGGGGCAATGTATACGGTTCTATAACAAACTTCCCAGCAATATAACAGAATTGTCAATAAACAAATTTAAAACTACCATTAAAGCCAAATTGTGAAGCAGGGCATATTATAAAGTATCTGACTATATTAATGATAAAAATGCCTGGGATGGAGTCGATCCAATTATAATGTAATTAATAAATTATGTAAATTTGTTTGGATACCAAAAGAGGGATGCCTGAGTTTTTTGGTAGTATTTTTATCAGTGCTCACTTAGTCATGAACTGCACGGTAGGGAAAAAAATTGCGACGATTCCAAACAAATGTAGCCATTTTTACGGAATAAAAAGATTTTGACTTTGACTTTGACTTTGAATATATCTGCAAATCATCTGCATAAAGATGGTAGGATAAAGAGATTTTGTGAGTTATTGAACTAATGAAAAGAGAAAAAAGCAAAGGAGACAGCACACCACCCTGCGGCACGCCAGCATTTGTATCACACCAGGTAGAATTGGTATCATCAATTTTGACACGTTGCCGTCGCCCGTACAGGTAATTACGAAACCAGTCAATCACTGTTGGAGATATGTTAAGAGAAGATAGTACTCCCAGAAGGACATCGAAATCAACTGTATTGAAGGCATTGCTGAAATCCAGTAATGTCAATACTGTGAGCCGATGATTTTCCATGCCCGGTCTTATGTCATCAGAAATTTTGATTAACGCAGTAGCCGTACTATGACCAGGACGGAATCCAGATTGGAAAGGATTATGAAAGGATTTTGATTATTATTATTTAAAGCTCGAAATCTATCATTGTCTTAGTTTTTAGGGTTCCATATCTAACGGCACTCTACCACTAAGGCTCTGCTGCCCTCCATCTGTTTGTTCGTCTGTCTGTCTATCTATCCGTCAGTCTATTCATCCGTCTGTCACAGGATTGTATCTTAAAAATCCCTTATGACAGCGCATATAGAAAAAGACGGTTTTACAGCGGTGCACTCCCCCACTAGCCTGTTCAAGGTTGAGTTCGCTAACATCCGCGGACTCTACTCAAACCTCAATGTCGTCCACCAACAACTTGAGACGGTACGGCCCGCCTGCTCTTCCTGACGGAGACACAAATCCAGCGTCCAGCTAACACGTCCTACCTCCTGTACCCCGGTTACGTGAGGAGGAGACTTAAGGAGAATTTCCTCGCGAAAGCTGGGGTCTGTCTATTTGTTCGCTCGGATGTATGTTGTCGCCGTCAGCGCTGCTTTGAGGATTACTCTTTTCCTATCCTCTGGGTACATGTAAACCTGGGCCTTCAGAGCCGTATTTACATGTACCTATACTGACCCCATACTAGGGACACGGAGGCAGACCGACTCGGCTCTTTGAGTACTTGAGCCGGACGGTAGATGAAGCGCAGGAACGCCTGAGATGGTATGTTTGGGGGACTTTAACTCTCACCACGACTCCTAGTTGGGATCCTCCATAACTAACCATGCAGGAAGGACGGCCCACGCATTCGCTCTTTCGCACAGCCTGACGCTACTGGTAGACCAACCTAACAGGATACCAGATGTCACTGGTCAGGAGCCCTCTCTACTAGACCTACTGCTGACCTCCCACCCTGCTGGCTACCGGGTTGAGGTTAGGGCACTGCCTAGTGTCTAGCACAGTGCCAAGTACGGCGCCACCACAACCCACTGCGGTTAAGCGTCGTATCTGGCACTACTCGTCAGCAGATTGGGACGGCATGCGCGACTACTTTGCATCCGTCCCATGGGGGCAGCGCTGTTTCAGTGAGAAACATCAGCCGCAAGAGAAAGCCGATCTTATGGCCAGTCTCTTTGCGGCTAACTCCCGGATCGATGATTGTAGCATGCAACCACCATCGATAACCTCCTGTGGTTCCGTTATGCCAGAAATTCACATTAGACAGCGTGATGTCCGTTTTGAGCTGCAGTCACTCGATGTCCGTAAAGCCAGTGGTCCTGACGGTATCCCAGCGATTGTTCTGAAAAAATGTGCAGCATAGTTGTCCCCGGTGTTGATGCGCCTCTTTCGTCTCTCGTACTCGACCGGTTGTGTTCCGGAGGCTTAGAGAGAGGCTAATGTGCAGCCGGTACCCAAAAAGGGAGCCTGTTCGGATCCATCAAATTACCGCCCCATTGCAGTAACTTCAGTGTTGTGCAAAGTCATGGAACGGATCCTTAACAATCAGTTGATCCATTACCTAAAAGATCACTCCTTAATTAATGATCGTTAATATGGCTTTAGACCGAAACGATCGACGGGTGATCTTTTAGCGTATGTGACGCACCTCTGGAGGGAGGCAATTGATTAACATGGTGAATCTATGGCAGTCAGCCTAGATATCGCCAAGGCATTTAATCGGGTTTGGCATAAAGCACTTCTCTCCAAACTTCCGGCATACGGTCTGCCCCTCCAGCTTTGTAAATGGATTGCTCTCTTCCTGCATGAGCGTAGAATCCGCGTCCTTGCAGATGGATGCGCTTCGTGGTTCATTACAGTTAATGCCGGTGTCCCACAGGGCTCCGTCCTGTCGCCCACATTCTTTCTTCTTCATATCAATGACATGCTGCCACTTGGTAATATTAATTGCTATGCAGATGACAGTACGGTCCATGGACGATATTTCGGGCGGCCTAGTGCTTGTCGGGCAGGAATCGATGAGAGGCGTGAGAGTCTTGTCGTTGAGCTTAATCGGATTTTGGACCTCATTAGTAAATGGGGTTCCAATAACCTGGTTGAGTTTAATGCCAAAATAACTCAGGTGTACGCGTTCACAACAAAAATGTCCCCATTTCGCCCCACTCTCAGTCTTCAGTGCGCTACCTCAATATGCGCGATAGCATGAATATGCTAGGCATAGATATTCGTTGCGACCTAAACCAACGAAATTACATCGAGAGCCTCATTTTAACAGCTTCAAAGAAACTCGGAGTCCTGAACAGGGTGCGCCGGTTCTTCACGCCGGACCAACTTTGTCTTCTTTATAAGACTCAAGTTCGGGCCTGCGTGGAGTATTGCTCGCATCTCTGGGACGGCTCCGCACAGTATTTTCTCGAGGCTCTCGACAGGTTGCAGCGACGGGCTATCCGCATAATCGACGACGAAGAGGTCACAAAATACCTTGAACCTCTGCAACTTCGTAGGGACATAGGCTCCAAAGTCAAAGTCAAAGTCAAAATCTTTTTATTCCGTAAAAATGGCTACATTTGTTTGGAATCGTCACAATTTTTTTCCCTACCGTGCAGTTTATGACTAGGTGAGCACTGATAAAAATACTGCCAAAAAACTCAGGCATCCCTCTTTTGGTGTCCAAACAAATTTACATATTTTATTAATTACATTATAATTGGATCGACTCATTCCCAGGCATTTTTATCATTAATATAGTCAGATACTTTATAATATGCCCTGCTACACAATTTGGCTTTAATAGTAGTTTTAAATTTGTTTATTGACAATTCTCTTATATTGCTGGGAAGTTTGTTATAGAACCGTATACATTGCCCCATAAAAGAATTACTTATTTTGTGGAGACGGCTTGCATGTAACACAAGATTATGCTTATATCTAGTATTTATGCTATGAGTATCACTCTTTTTACAAAATGTGTCTATGTTTTTATGGACATACAAAAGATTTTCATAGATATATTGCGATGCGACTGTTAAAATATTTATTTCTTTGAATTTTTCTCTAAGGCTCTCCCGGGGACCAAGTTTGTAGATAGCTCTTATGGCTCTCTTTTGCAATAAAAAGATGGTGTTAATGTCCGCGGAGTTACCCCAAAGAAGAATTCCATATGACATAATACTATGAAAGTAGCTGAAATAAACTATTCTAGCCGTATCAATATCAGTGAGCCGTCTAATAGTTCTCACTGCATAGGCTGCAGAACTTAGTTTTCCTGATAATTTTTCAATTTGTGGGCCCCATTGTAGTCTGGAGTCAATTGTTATACCCAAGAACACAGTTGTCTCCACAGGGGCTAAATTAGTACATTGGTAGCCACCTGTCTTACATTAGGTGTTGAGAACTTAATTACTTTAGTCTTTTTATCGTTTAAAAGCAGATTATTAACACTAAACCAATGAATAACTTTAGAGAGAGCATCGTTAACTTCGTCATAATTACCTAACTGTCTATTAATTTTGAATGTCAAAGAGGTATCATCCGCAAACAATACAATCTCATGTTTATCCCTTACATAATAAGGTAAGTCATTTATATAAACTAAAAATAAGAATGGACCTAGAATTGACCCCTGTGGGACTCCCATAACTACAGGAGACCCCGAAGATCTTTTACCATTAACATCGACCTTCTGTATCCTATTGCCCAGATAAGAAGACAGAAGTTCGAGAGCCTTGTTCCTGATACCGTAGTGGTGTAATTTTCTGACAAGAGTGTCATGGTGCACGCAGTCAAACGCTTTAGACAGATCACAGAAAATTCCCAAGGCATCTTGCGAACCCTCCCATGCCGCGAATATACTTTTAAGCAAATGAATCCCTGCGTCTATAGTTGAACAACCTCTCGTAAATCCGAACTGTTTCCTATGAAGCAAATTATGTGCATTGAAATGTCTGAGCAATTGGCTAAGCATTAGTTTTTCAAAAATTTTACTGAGAATGGGCAGTATGGAAACAGGTCGAAAATTCGAAGGGTCCGAACTATCACCAGATTTAAATAATGGAATGATTTTACTATGTTTCATCAAGTCAGGAAATACACCAGATGCCACACAACAATTGAAAATTGTAGCTAAATGTGGAGCGATTGAAATAATAATAGAAGAAATGGTTTTGACAGATAGACCCCACAGATCTTTAGTGTTTTTCATATTTATTGATTTAAAAGCGTTCAAAACATCTTTTGGGCTTACAGCTGAAAATTCAAATATTGTGTCGCATTCTACCACGCTCTGTTTGAGAACCAGTTCAGCAGATATAGAAGAAGACATAAGATTTCTCGTAGTAATAAGAGGAATGTTAGAAAAATATTTTTCAAACTCAGTCGCAATTTCTACATCATTTTTGATATCTATATCATTTATCTTTAACCGAAAGTCTCGACTACGTACTTTCGCTCTACCCGTCTTATTATTTATCATATCCACACTCCCTAAGTACATTTTACCGCCTGTACCATGGTGAGTGCTCTGAAGAACTATTTTCCCTTGTCCCACCCTCTCCCTTCCGTCATAGAACCACACATGCAGGCTTGCGATGTCATCATTCCACTGTTGAGGACATTTGTTCTCGTACTAAAAAGTTCGGCAACTCCTATCTCTGTCGAACTACGAGTATTAAAAAGTGGAACGCCTTGCCTGCACATGTGTTTCCTCCTTCCTACAACATGGGATCCTTCAAACGAAGCGTGAAGAAGCACCTTGCGGGCCAGCATGGCAGCGTCAACTGACAGGACACTGTAGTCCTTTGTCAGTTGCCGCTGCAATTTGAGCTCCTCTTTTCGCTTACCAACAGGCGAAGAGGAGCTACTATGCTAAGCCAATACAAAAAAAAATCACCTGATGTTTTATGGAATATATAATTTACTATGCACTAAAAACAAATAATAAAACTAAAATAAAATTCAAAGGGTTATTTACTCCATAC